>JANHGN010014974.1:52764-69863 GCA_024605025.1 Megaceryle maxima | reverse complement strand
GACTGTCATACTGGTGATGATGCAGTCAGTGGTACTTTGATGTAAACGGGCTGGGCTTTACCCCGGAGCCAGCTGGGGGAGAGAGAAAGAAGGAGAGGAGTCTGAAGTACATAGTTTTGGAGCCTATATATTCTTAAATCTCCTCTTAAATGCTGTTATGCACAACATACCAGTAACAGAAATGCCAAGTGTAGGAAACTTCCATTTTTAAGACCCCATTAACCTCGTATACCCTAAATGTATGCTATTGCTCAGAAAAGTAAGGATGAATTCCATTTTTCTGAGGAAATCTCTAAATGGCATTAAAAAAAAGAGAATAAAATAAATACAACTACAATTTTTTTATCTTGATAGCCCATTGGCTTGAAACCCATTTGGCAAGATGAGGGGAACCCCATGGTTGATCATGAAGAGCTCAGCCCCTTGTCTTCACATTGTTCTCAGCAGCAAAGTTGGAAGGATAGCACCACTACCTGTATTAGGTGCTTGTTCCTGCACCCTAATCTTTTCTGCTAAATTACCCCCAAAATTTTCTTAGAGAACTATAAATAATTTTATTAAATGTTTAATGGCAGCTGCTCTGTCATACTGCAGTCTATTTATCTGCTGCTTTAATTACTATAGCATAAGGCAAACCGTCTCTTAGGGTCCAGTAATAACTGGTGTTAAGCTTGAGAGAAACATTTCTGAGGAGGCCCCAGATCTGAAAGTGTTAATGCTTCCAATTAAAAAATGGAAACAAATTCTACGGTGAAATTGTTTCTCTAAGATTGGCCGGGAATGAGTGACTTCTGCAGTTTCTGAAATAAAGCCCATTCTTTCAGATTATGGAAGATGATACGCCCACTTTCCAGTAACATAAAACAAGTCTTCCCAATAACTGGAGTTCTGAGAGAACTACTGAAGTGCTTCACCTTACATGGATAAAAGTCACAGTCCAGTGACAAGCAGCAGACAAGCCAAATTTCAGACTGTGATCTGCTAAGTACACACAGATGTATATTACAATTCAGAACTTAGTCAGGATAATCTAAATGGGTTTCACTTTGACTGCAAATGTAGTTTTGACTGTAATCTTAAAATGGTGTCGGGTATAAATTTGAAAGTCAAACATAGCCTAAGCACATTATTCATTAGCAATCAAAAATTCTATTGCTTCCACTATCTTTTCTTTGTATTTAATTTTTTACCAAGTATAATGCATCATACCATAAACTTGCAGATATAACTGCCAGTAAGACTCCCCTTATAGATTTCTATACATGACTTATTTCCAGACACCATTTATTCACATAGTGTCACCCAAGGTAGTTATATAAAGAAGCAACCATAATGTTTGACATGTTAGTAAATGCAAGATGATAGAACTCAGTGTTATAAAGTCTGGATGTATATATTGAGAACATTTGTGATGCCAGACGGTATTTGTACAGTTAGCATGATGGGCTTGCTTGCCACAGTGAACATACATGTACAGGGTGATATGCCATACTGGATAAGCCTAGGATTTTATATTCGTTTGCTCAGTAAAGGGCCTGATTCTGCAACTACTACTGGTGCTGGGTGACACACGGTATCTCTTTCCAGTACACAGGGCATTGGAGAGACCCTTACTGACAGATGAGTCATATATAACTTTTAAGATTTCTCTTCAGCTAGAAATGTACAGGCTATCTTGTGAGCAAGAGCATAGAATTTTCCACTGTTTGGCACTCTGAGCTTTTTATCACTAGCATTTTTAAAATTATATTCACAGTTTTCCTTATGACAAAGCATCCCAAGGGGATCCTTGTTGAGGTTCCATTCAAGGTGAAGATAGAACAGCTTTACTGCTAGAGGGTAGCAAATGGCCACCTTGACTCAGTGTCTCACAACATTTGAAAATACAGCTTTTTAAGTTAACTTGATCCCTTCTCTATTTAGGATGTGTCCAGCAAACAGCGGTTCACATAAAATGATCTAGACATCTCAATTCTTTGCTCATTGCCTGAATACAGTCAGTTTTCAGGCATGTCCATGCAGAGACCTACAGCAACTTGCTATTCCTGGAGATGAACATTGCAGAATCTGATCAAAGCACAAGCTATCAGAGCTGTAACTGTTCTCTTAGGACAGCTGTAACAGTTCTGCTAGACTCAGACCTGCAGAAAAATAAACAAGCTTTCTGTTGAGAGCTCTACAATAGAGGTAACACTAAAAGTAGCTACTGCACATCTTTGGTCAGTGAAAGAGACTTGGAGGAATTCAGATGCCAGAATAAAAGCTGTAGAAGAAAAGATTCAAATTACCTTAAAGAATGGAAAGGATAGATAAAGCAGGCTAGTGGTTCAAGTGAACAACAAAATCTCTCCCTCCCCCCCACCGATATTAAATACTTCGAGTCTTGCATTTTGCTTGCTGACTGACTGTACCAAAACTCTGATGTATGAAAAAGCAGTATAATTGAAGTTAAGGGCTTGCATAATCCTTTTTCTAAAGATGTAAGATATAGCTATGAACTGCTGCTTACTTGTAATACCTGCTGTGATCTGCAGTCTAGCTTCAGCTTGTCAACAGGATGAACACAAGACAGAATTGTGTATCTATCTGCACATGACAGCTGTGAAAAAGAGATTATAAAACACCACTTAGCCACCAGCCTTATGGAATGGAAAATTTAAATGATACAGGAAAGATAACACTAAAAAGAAAGTTTTGTCACAAGGAAACACTCTGCACCAAAATTATACCTTTGTGTAATTTCTCAGAAGTATGTATATTACCTCAAAACTTTTCAGACTTGACATTTCTATGGTTTCAGGTTCATTGCCCAGTTTAATCCTAATCTCTCTCCATTACATATTTAAAGTGGGATTTGTGGCTTTGGCTGCATGACTCCTATTGAATTTAATGGGAGTCAGTAGGCCAGATTTTCACATGCTATTTTGATAGCTTTCTCCCTGTGTATTTAAGTCTTCTAAATATATGAACCTGAGCCTAATAAATAAAAAAGCAAAATCCACTTGACTATTTTGACTAATAAATTGGGTTTTCAACAACACCTGATAAGATTTACAAGACTGCTGAAACAAAATCAGTTAAAGAACTCCAAACATAATTTTATGACTATAGGGCTGCAATGGTTCTAAGGAATAATAAATTAATTCCATGGATCTACAAGCTTATTGCAGCTGGTTTGAAGTTAGAGCTTGTCAGGAATGTTTTGGGGTTTGTTGGTTTTGGGTTATTTTGATAAGAAATACATACATTTTTAAAATTTGCATCTTTCTTTTCTAAGCATATTTTAACTGACAAAAATACTATTAAATATTCAGAATATAATTTCTACAGGAATAGGATGAAATTCTAAAACCTCCATTCCCCTCAGAATACATAGGGAAAAATGGCTTGATGATTAGTTGAGGGAAAAAAAATTATGTTCTCTTTTGTAAAAAAAAAAAAAAAAAAAAGTCAAACACACTAATAGAAATAGTAAACATGAAGGAAGAAAGATATGGTGGCAATGGTGGTCTTCTGAAGTTGTTTAGGTTGAAAAACTTTGTCAATTATCAAATTTACAGACAAAGAAGTCACTGCTTATGTATATCAGCTTCATCCTTGGCCAAAATTCAGTGACTCTGTTGAATCTTCTAGATAACATGTCATTGAAAATTGAGTCCTGGTTGTGCAAATAAAACAGATTTCTGCAGTGCCAATCCAGTTTAGTGGCTAGAACAGTAGTCAACTAGGTGTGGTGGGGGTAGGTGTGGAAGGGAGAGATGGGAGTAGTGCACTACATATCCTAGAAAATCTAATGGTCCAGTCACTTAGTTGTCTCCCACTGTGACACGATACTCAGGATCCTTAACTGGAAAAGGTATTATTCAGTGGCTGAAATAGTTAAACAAAATATTAACTATCACAGACACAAAACTATGCCTCAGAAATCAAACAGTAGCATCATTGCAAAGGAATGGCAAAAATCCACTAGGAGGTGTTCTGGACTAGGATTACAGAAAATCTTGCAACATTTTACAACAAGCCTTAAATGAGTTTGCTATTGAAATCAGGACTCTTTAATGAAGGTAGCTTTAAGGGATGAAATTCCATATTCTATCAGGTCAGTCATTTTGATAACAGAGAACCAGCTGGCATAGTCTGCAGATCCCGAGTTGCACATGCTTGTACTGGGAGAGACAATGGTAGACACAATAGGCTACCTAAGGCAAATCACACACAACAGATACCTCTTGAAGTGTTCTGACATTTATGTCTGGGTGAGCTTTGGAACAGCTCACTGGAGTATGTGAAATTTACTGTCTTGGTTAATAGATGCAGTTTTGTCCACATTATGATAGTTTATTATAATTTTATGTATGTTATGTATTTTCCATTCTTCTTCTCAACCTGATGCCCAAGCCATTATGAGTGATTTGTGTTGATTTGGTATTAATGCATACTGCATGTGATCACCCCAGTGCCTCTGGGAATAAAGGTGTAAAGTGCTGGTTAACATTCTTTCAAACATTTTTCATTGCTTCTTTACTATGCATAATCTTTACTGACCCCCACACTAATTTATTTTAGAGTCTGCCTGAAGGGAATAGCTAGAGGTGTGAAATAGCTGAAGGAGAATAAGAAGACACCTTATTACGAAGTAGCAGTTTGAAAGTTGTCAGCTTGATCCTGGTTTGTTTTTAAAAAAATACAACACCATGCAATAGCTGTATTTTGACCAGGTGGATCTAGTCATATAGCATGAACACAAGAGGCAACCTCAGCTGAATTTAATACATATGATTTCTCCCCAGAATCTATGCATATTATTAGTGTTACTATTGCTATTTTCATTCTATTACTTGGTAGATAGCAGTCCTAGCCATAAACTAGATCTTTACCACATAGAACCAATCCCAAAACATTTACAATCTATGAATGAGGAAAAAAACCCAACACCAAGAGAGTGCTACAGACAGACAAGCACAAAGAAACACAAAGAATATTGATCAATCTGACCAAACAGCCTGTGGTTGATGTACCCACAGCCTGAGTGTGTGCTCAATTCCCATTGGAGAACTAATAAAGTGTTGTTAATCAATTGTAGCACAAAACCACATCAAAAGGAAATTCTCTTTCGTGGAAGAAAAATTTTATTTTTTACTATCTTTACATTAACTTCAATAGTTACAAAAGGAACAAGATTAGCAAGGGATTAGCAATGAGATGGGCTTTTGGGATGCAACTCTTACGCTCAGGTCATCATTCTGAGCTTTTATTAACATAATCTCTGAAAAGTTAGAATAGAATTATAGCCCCTATTCTCCAAAGGTGAACCCAACCCTCATTCTTTACCCCACTTTTTGGAGCAGGGATAGACTTTGCCAATGGCTGTGCTCACTGCTGCTGCATCCTCCTATGTAAGACATAGCAATTTGTCTTTTCAGGGAAATAGCATTTGACAAAACCTGAAAGTTAAAGGATAAATTCCTTAAATAGAAGAGATCTCTGGCATCCTGCAGGAGGAAAAAAACCCCGAACTTAACACAAGCACAAATATGGAATAGTAAAAAGGCAATCCAGAGAGATTGATATATCTGATTAAGACTTCGTGAAAACCAACATAGTGAGCTGAATAATAAAGTATTCAGAAGGAAAGTGCTTAAGCAAATTATTTCTATTTATGGAAACAGGGATGTTTTATGAGATACACAGTCAAAAAAAATCTGGCATATATACGATGAAGCAATTAGATGGCGACGGATTTATTCTTGCCATTATAAACACAATGGGTAAGCTACTCCTAAACCCAAGTCATCTGCATAGCCACTACTCTTTTCTGAATGATAGATTATATATAAATCATGTCTTAAGGTACTCATAATTGTAGTATATGACTTAAATCATACAAAATACCTCTTACCACCGAGGAAGAAAAAGTGAAGAATCAATGAAAATTGACTAAGCTTCTTTAGCTCTGGTCTGCAGCTGGTACAAAACAGATGCCTATTGACTTCACAAGAGCTGTACCAGAAGATGTGACCCCTTCCTGTCCAGAGCTTAACAGTAAGTTGCCTACAAAGAAATTGCACTTTCATATGACCTAAGTTTGAGCCTCCTCTCTACTACACAAAAGGCCTCAACAGTAGAAAAGCACAGGGTTCCTTCATCTGCCTCAGTCTTCACCAGGTTATTTTTTCAAACATCTCATTGTCCTTTAAAAGCTAGCCCAAACTTTCCCATTACTTGAACTATAAAATATTTCTTTCAAACACTGGGACAAAAGGAATATTTGAAACCAGTGATGCACTGAGTTTTAAAACTCAACTTGTTGAATCATAAAAGCATTCATGTTGAATTTGAAAGACATTTATAGAACTGCAGCTGAACAAAAATGCTACTTCTTAATAAGAACACCTATTAGTTCATAATTAAATTCATGTGCAGGGAGCTGCTGTTCAGATGTGCCAGTGATATCGAGTCATACTAGCAATTAACCATGACAATAAAATAATGCTGATAAGGTAGCCACATACTTCTGCTACCTGAAAAAGCTACAACTGGGAGACTGCCCAGAGATTCAGGCACCGAACCAACAAACCCAACGTATGGAAGCAGTGAAGGTAGTTTCTGATGGCTTGTACTGGTTCCAGTATCAACATGGCTACACTCCTGTCACCACTTAGCTAATGATTAGGAGATCTGCACTTCTTCCCTGGAAAATAACAGGAAAAGTTAGCACTGCCAAATCACAGCTGGATTAAGATGGGCTGAGCAAGTACACCAGTGCTGTCTTTCAAAAACAAACAAACAAACCAAACCAAAACCAAACCCAAAAAAACCAAACAACAAACATACATCTGTTTTTACAAAAATGAAGTTTCTTGGTAAGGAGAGGTCTCTAGTTAAGAAGAGGTAAAAAAAAAAATGAAAAAAAACCCAAAAAAAACCCCCCAAAAGTATAAAAAGCCCAAACAGGACTTTCCAATTACAGAACAAAATCTTTTCACTATCGTAAGGGCATGGGAATGATTTATTCTTGTTACTTGGACTGCAGAGTCTGCAGGTGCTTCCCAATACCTACGCTCTACTGTTCTGTGCTCCCATATCTCCAAGGGCATCAGACTCAGTGGAAACTTCAGTGATAGGATAGTATCATATGTTAAAAACCTAGTGTGCAGTTCTGTATCTGGCATTAACCTGTGTTGCTGTAAGAAAGGGGTCTTCTCTGCATCTCTTTTCAAGCAAACTGGGACAGTGAACAACCTTTTACACACTGTTCACCTATCTCATTTATGTATACTGCAAGCACTTTGGAGTAATGATTTTAATTAGCACAGTAAACTGATCTAGGGAGTATGTTTTACTGGAATATCCATTAGCTTTTAATGCTGCCATTCAGAAAGACCCATGTGCTTCAAGTCTGAGAGCTCTTTCATCATTTTTCTCAGAGCCCTGAGTGCACCAGTAACCCTCATACCATCATCTGCCCAGATGAATTTCACCCTAAGGCTTCACTCACACACCCTCAGCACTGGAGCTATGCTGTAGCACAGGTCATTGTCCAACTCCTTGCCCAAGCTGGGATGCAGGTAAGCCTGTCCTGAGACTTAACCCTCTGTTGCTGCTGACAACTGCTCGGCTTGACCTCAGACATGCCTTGTTAGGAGAGACTCAACCTGGCTGCCACAGGACAGATGCTGCCCAACCCTGTCTGCTGCCAGCAGACCTGCTCTGCACAGGCAAAGCCTGTTTTCTACCTCTGGCTCTTCTTCCTTTTCAGAGTCCCCTGCCCTTTGCTGCCCCCACAGCCAGCCCAGACAAGGACCCAAGTCCAGATGGAGTTCCCAGGTGCACAGGTGGATGATGCGTAGCTGGGACCTCAGGTGAGGCTGGTCTGGGCAATTAGTGCCTATAGGTAGATGCCCACTGGTCCTGATGATTTTTAATACTGACCTGTCTCCTCCTTCTACTCTTCCTCCTGTTATGCTGCTAGAATTTTAGTCCCAGAGTAGAGAGTGTATTTCACTTATTAAGATCTCTAAGGAAATTATATGTGCACACCGTTCTTATAATTTAGTACATCCATCATCTGGTTACATTTCAGCTCTTTCTTAATGTTACCTTGCAAATACAACCTGAACTACATGCAGTATTCAGAAAGGTGAAGACGGGTCATGCAAAACAGTCTTCTATGTTGCTGTAAGCACTACAAATTCCAAATGTTTTCAAAAAGCAAACCCTCCAGAATCATTAATTTGATGAAAATTGAGAGGGATTTTTTTGGGTTATTTTTTAAAGCAGTATCTTTGTATTTTATTTCAGCTTCTTTATTTTCAGCTGTGCTGGGGAAGAATGGAGCTTGGTCCATTTGGAGAGTTTTAGAAAATGACAAACTATGTATGATTTTCTTTCAAAGTAAATAGCTTTTCTTCCTTCTACTGGGTGTGGGGGTTTTTTTGTTGTTATTGGGGTTTTTTTGTTTGTTTGTTGGGGTTGGTTTTTTTGTTGTTGTTGTTTGGGTTTTGGGCGGGTTTTTTTGGTTTTTTTGGGGGGGTTGTTTGTTTGTTTGTTTCTTTGTTTTGTTCTTTTGTGTTTATCTGTAAGGATAATACTTTTGTTCCTTCATTATGCCCTCCTAAACAAGCCAGACTCAGGTATTCTTCCAGTGCAGACTTCCTCTTTCCTCAAATCTCTTGTCATCTTCCTCTTCACCAGTAAGAGTTTCTTACATAGTCTGCAACAATGTATGTGGCATTGGAGCAAATTCATGCATGCAATTAATGATCATCAACAAAATTTTGATTTCTATCTATTACCTACCTTATTTCTATTCATTTCCATAAATCATTAGACAAAAGTCTTCTAGGACTATTATTTATAAGTTATATTAGTCCTCATTTATTTCCAATACACTAAAAAAATATTTTGCCATTACCAATACATTTTCCTTACTGGGAATCCCAAAATATTTCTGTAACTTGAATTTGGTTAATGCCATCACTTTCACAGCTAGAGGCAGGCAGGCTTTACTATCCCCAACAGGGACAGAAAATGTTAAAGCACCACAAATAGCTTTTCCAGAATGGACAAGTTTAAAGCTACTAGTAAATTTGTCATTAAAAATTCAGAAGATTGAGGAAGGGGAATTCTTCCCAGTTACAGGCACAGGCATTCAGGGATAAATACTCAGATGACAGATTCTGACAGAACTCATGGATGTCTCTGAGCAAGCCATTCAGTACTTTTTTGACTTTTTATCCAATAAAACCACTTTTCTACCATCTTGTACCTTTTTTAATTACATAAGCCTTTGGAGACATTGATTTTCTGACAGTAGGGATTATAGTAATATAAAAATATTAAAAAGCACAGAAAAGGACAATGATGCCAAAAGGTCTGGTTGGGCATTAAATTTTGTCAGCAGGGAAAGATTTAACTAGTTATGATAGCAGTATGGTACAGGCACAAATCCTATGTGAGAATTCTCTTAGCTCTAGATCTTTTTCTAAAGTAAAACCAAACCAATATATTTTTTTAAAAACTTTTAAAAGGAGTTTTGCTGACATAACTGTATTGGTGCAATATAATACTTAAAGTTATATATATATATATATATATATATATAAAATGTTCATTGTAGAGCTGCCTTAGCAAATTTGAAATCCGGTCATGAAAATGTAGTGGAAAGATTCAAGTAAAGCATTGAAATGATGTTTCTTTCTTTCTTCTTTCTACTATCCCTCTGTGGTATTCTTTTTACTTATCCATTAGGACACCAACATATTCACAGCAAACATCCCCCTTCATAGTGAGCGTGACATTTATGGGATGAGATACTTCTGTGAGCCAGCTCAGGTCAGCTGCCCTGGCTGACTCCAAACTGCTAATGGCCTCCTGGCCATGGCTGGCCTGTGATTCTGTCCCACTGAAACCAGGACAATCAGTAATCTTGCTAATGATATCTGAGACATCAAAAAATCATTAACGTTGTTACTAGAAGAACTAACAGTGTAGTTAAAAACAAGATGGAAATCATCTAACCAGGAAGACTGAAGATGAAGGACATCTGAGGAAAGGAATATAGTGAAATATAGTGAAAGTAACAATGCCTTAGAAAGGAAAATACATTGGGATGCTTCTTTGTATTGGGTGCAATGTCTTAAGTGATACTCATGCTGCAAATATTTGTCTCATACTTACACATAAAATCTGAGTGGCTTATTGTGTTTCACCTCAAAGCTTAGAAGTTCTTTATTCAGAAAAAAAAAGAAAAGAAAAGAATGTAACCCAACATAGCCCTACTATTTATATTATTTACTCAACAAAATTTTCTTTTCAGACATGTTAGGAGCAGGAAAGTTCACTTAATCATCCAGTTTGATCTCCCATTTACAAAGAGCATGTGATCAAAGTGTGATGTGTCTCTGACTAATGCATTTTGCAGAAAGACACCCACCCATGAAGAAATCCAGTGACATTGTTTTTCATTATAAAGACAGTTACTCCTTACAGAAGACTCTTTTACAACTTTTCTCTGTACCAATTTCACTTGTGCTTTCAAACAGCATTTTCCTATTACCCACCTAAGAGTTTTGCATGCTGTTACTCCTTCATGGCTATACAGTTGTCTCCTTGTGGTGTGCTCTTGGGTGGATGGAGATCCTACCACTTCCCCATTACAGTGCTCACCAAGGCTCATACATAACGCTGTCTCTGCTTAAGCCATAGCTGATGCCAGAACTGTCACTTTGGCCATGTTGACATCTAGCTGTGCTCTTACTAACACCAGATGCTGTTAGTAAAGTCAGGGGCAAAATATCAATTTTCTCTGTGGCCACTTTGCTCTCAGCTTTGATGTTGGCTATAGCTGATGTAAACAAAAGAGCTGCTCCACCTGTCCACAGCCTTTTGGACACCACACCCAGCAGAAGCAATCTTGAACTTTTAGCATAGTGGGAGCCAGGTGTCTGTGAAAGCAGCAGGCTGCCACCACACCTCCTCTAGATGGCACCATCTAGGTGCCATCCTCTTGGGTGCAGCCAGCACCCTCCTGCTCAAGAGGCCTTGCAGGCTGAAACTGGACAGGGTATTCCAACATTCATCTTACCAATGACAAACGTGAAGGGAGAAGATTCATCTGCCCACTCCTCTACATAAGCCTCCAACACATTAGTCTTTTTTTATTGCACGAATGTTTTTATTCACCGTTATATGAAAATAATTCTTACTGAGTTGCTGCTTTCTAGAACACTGCACACTACCTTGCATTGCAGACTATACTCCTTTTCCTGGATATGAGCATTTTTGCAACTTGCTATATTAAGACAGCATTTATACAAATGGAACCATCTTAGCAAGTGATCTATACAGGTCTGTAAGACTTCTGCCAGATCCATCTCATTTCAATAAAGCTTCTTTATTGCCAAGTACTTTACAATCAGCCAATTAGCCAGGGTTTTAGGAATTATTTGTATTATCCATGTCAAATATAAGTAACATAACTGTAGGTAGATATTTTTGTCAGCCACTCATAATCTAATCAAGAAATAAAATGAAGTTTATTTCACAAGAACCATTTTCACAAAGCCATGTGAACTATTATTGGGTGAAATATGCAAACAGGGAATATTGTGACTCACTGGTAATGAAACGGAGGCTGCAGGCAGAGAATCACTACAGTTTGGTGTCCTTTACTTGACCAAGCTGCTAACAAATCAGTGTGTATCTGGAGGGTAACCAGCTATATGGTCAGAATAATTACCAACATATGAGTATGACTGCATGGATTTAAAGTGAGCTATAGACCTGGTTGTTTAGAGAAGCATGTTGGAAGACCAAAGAAAGACCTACATCAACGCATTCCACAGTGACTGCCTACACACACAATGCACATTAAAATGGATCAATGTATAAGTGACTGCCACTGCACGTGATATCCACATCTGAAGTCAGAACATGAATACACTAAAAATTGACAGTTAAAAGTGCATAATGGTTGAGATTAATTAAACTCAGGACTCGGTGTGTATCGCCTGACATATTAGAAGCTTCGTTGCAGATATTCAAAGAATAGTAATTTGTGTGAGGATTCTTGTAGAGATTTTATAGAATAGGTTTTATAGAGTCTTTGACACAATGCTTTGGTGAAGTAGACCACACAGAGAATCATCTTTTGTTATTTGAGCAAAATTCCTCCCTCAGTGGAGAACTGTATTTTTCTATGATTTTTGACAAAGCAGCATATTTATCAGACTATTACATGATACTAACAATCACTTTTAAAACAATTTCAAAGGAGATAGCACACTGACAACATAACAATTAAAGCTTTTGAAGAAATTACTTCCAGGACCACTTATTCTCCTTTGAGTCACTGAATTTCTGTGTAATTTTCTTTAGAGGTGTTAGACAGTCAGCATACTGCAGAGGGAAGTCTGGTGCTGCCCATGTAGTTTGCTAGTGTGAAGCACTATCTTTTGTGTGTGATCTATATATTAAAATCTCTTATGCTGCCACTTTCCACCACCATTCCTAACCCAAATGCTAGATTCTCATGTTGCCTATGCTGAATTTTTAAACTCCAGTAAGTGACCTCACAACTGCTTGAGTATTAGAAGAAGTGAAGATAGGGACAGCAGAGAAGAAGAAATTTGTTTAAGAATTGTACAGATTTAAAATTTCCTGTTGTTCAGAAGAATAAACTATAGAACTTTTGATAAATAGATTCCATCTCTATCCAGACATTATGTATAATCTTGTAGGGGATGTGAAGGAAGGAGTTGGAAGACACTGGGAAATTAGAAAGAGAAGTCAGAAATCTGGAAGTCTACACTCTGCAGCAACCCACCAGGCCCACTGCCAAGGAGATGGCTATATGAGGTGATTAGAAGTCTACTCTGAAAGCAAATTCCTCAGCTTCATTTGAACAATCCAGGGATTTTCATCACATCACATTCTACATCATCTCATGAAATGTTTAAATTTTGATGGACTGTTAAATTTCAAGCCATTTTTTAAACAACTGGGCACCAGACACTAATGCAAAAACAAGTAAGTGCTACGAATTTGCAGAGATGTTAAGGTGTAAAGTTTACATAGTGAAAATATTAACAGATAAACCTTTAAAAGTTAAAATTCTGTCTTCTACCATTAACTGCTTTAGCAGACATTAAATGAGTAAAGTATGAAAAACCATTTTTAAGTTTTCCTTCTGAAAAATCCATTTGTAAGCTATCTTTACTGAACAACAACTTTAAACAACTCTGAAAGCTACCAATGGTTGTCATATCTTGAGGATGATTGTCACATTTATTAATACTTTGTAAGCTGCTTTTCACACTTTCATTATAGCTGTGTTGGTTAACAGAACATTCTTTCATCACATCCCAGACATAATTTTCATGAGCAACTTCACTTGTTGGCTTCCACTGAATCATAAATTGAGAAATACCTGTATTATATATGTATGTAATGAGATGATAAAAATTTCAGGCTACAATCTTTTACTGTTTATATGAATCCAGTTCAAATTTATCAACTACACTAACAATATTGCACTAAAATTATCAGAATGGAATTGTATCTTAATGTATTGAAAATAAGTTTGTCTCTTCTCATTTCCTTTGCGGCTCAAATTCTTTTTTTCTCAGTCTTTAATGGGGAAAATTCTTCACACGATTTATAGAATCTAACAACCTTTCAAATATTGTCAACAAATACAACTAATGATTTGGCACAGATAGTAAATATTATTCCTAAGTATTACTAGCTTACACTAATATGGGGTTTCACTTTTACACCAGTATGCATATGTAGTATAAATATGTAGAATTTTAGTCCTGATTTAGGGCTGATTTAAGTGATGATTTAAGGTAAATAAAGTGCAAGTCTAACCCTGTTGAAATGTAAAACACTGATTTCTGTAATACTACTGAGAACGAGATAAACAAAGTATGAACTGAGAAATGGTCAGGGAGGGGGACTGGGAGAAGGAAAAAAACAATTTAGCAGATTTGCAGTGTCAGCAACCGTTCACCTCTATACTGCAATGGTAGATGTGTTTTTAACTTTTGCTATACAAAACGCAACACATTCCACTCATATGAGCATTGAATTTACCTTATGAGGTAAATAGTCTTTAGTTCCTGCAAAAATACTGGAACATGTAATGTGATTCATGAGCACTTTGAAGAAAATAAGATTTGTAACAGCTGACGTGTCAAATGCTTTAATTTCATTCCCTGAAAGAGTTCATAGATGTCTTTCATGTATCTTCTCTTTAGTAAGGCTTTCCTCACAAAACATTCTCACAATCAAAATGCACACCAGAAAAAAATCTACAGCGAGAGTGCAAACATGATTAGAAATTGGCCTTCAATGTCAAAATGAATGAACGTGTTATGTAGTCATCTTCACCTAGTATTACTCAGCATTTTACTTAATGGCCTAGCTGAGAGTATGCTTATTAAAGTCACACAGAAACTAGCCAGTACAGACCACAAATGTGTTACATTCAGTAAACGAGGGAATGACCTCGAAAAACTAGAAAAATGTTCTGCCAAATATTGAAATAAACAAACATTATTTTCTACATCTTGGCAGAAAAATATCCACTAAGTATTTAAAATGACTAATCACTGACTAGGTAGCAGTTTTGCAGGAAAGATCTGCATGTTTTAAAAGATCGTAAACTGAACAAGAGTCAACAGTGTTAGCCATTAAAAAAAAGTGTACCAGGAGGTATAAACAGAGCCTGCAAATTATGCAGCACAACCCTTTCCACTCAGCATTGGTAAGACTTCACTCTATGAAAGATTTGGGCCAACTGGATGCTATGGGAGAGCAGTAAAAGGAGGAAATGTGATTTGAAAGAGATATTTTGTCTAGCAAAGATAGGACAGTGCTGAGACGTAACAGCTTTCAAGTAGTAAAAAGCTGATTCAAAATTCTCCATGTCCATGGCAATAGGACAAACAGTAATGAGCTTAAGCTGCATTAAAAGAGATTCAGGTGAGACATGATGATAAATTTTCTAATGCTTGGATAATGAATCCCACTGGAATAGATTGCTTAGGGAGGCAGAGGAATCTCTAGCTTTAGAGATTTTTTTAAGAACACATTAGATAGATATCTATCAGGAATTAGACAGGTGTTGGGCAAAGAAAGGGATTAGATGTCCTCTTGATGTCCTTTCATCCCTCTCATTTGTGACTGTGCTACCAAATTTCAAATGGAACACATTACAAACTAAGTATGGTTGTAAATATACTAGACTGCTGGTGGTCTTAACTGTTCACTCCAAGACCATAATGCATTTTGATTTCTGATTAAGCAACCTTTAAATTTCTGACTTTCAAGAGCAGGAAGGAGGATTAAAGCCTTTGTGTAGTATATTTCATCTGACAGTGAGAGATACCATCAATTTTAACTTCATCATAATGCAAATAGGAATGAAAGCATTAAGATTTTTCTTCTACTAAAAAATGTTTGTTCAAGACATACCACTGCACTATGATGACCGTGCTATGTGTTTATTCAGTGGAATGAATGTTTGGAAAAGTGAATAATGTTTGGAGTAAAAAAAAGGAGCACAATCAGAGAAATCATTAAAACCTCTTTTGCTAAAAGCAATCATTAATGATATTTGTTCAGTGTTTCACACATTCAAGTTACTGTTGTAAAAAATACTCCACACTGAGGAATATGTATGTATCATTAACTTGGAGGCTGACAACAGCAGTAAAAGCATACGCTTTAACATGCTTTTTTTTTTGCTTTGAGTATGAGAATTCTGCAAAGCTGAACCTGATGTTGTAAACTGTTAAAATTTGTTAACTTTGGACTAAAATAGTCATATAGCACCTACAGAAATGTCTGAGCTGTGTCTCATCATTTAAGGTAGAACCTAAGAATAAAAAGTGCTGGGCCAATCAAGACCTTATAGCGTGTTAAGACCCCATCTTTCCAGTAGAAAGATGCCGTGGCAGCTAAGCTGGGTGGACATTTGCCACCTCCAGTGGAAAGATGAAGTTGGGTGGATAATGAAGAAAGGGCACAGAATAATGAAGGATAGTCAGGTTGTAAATGTTTTCATTGAGATGTTTAAGACAGCATAACAGTTTTGTTATGATCTAGCTTTAGCATACTGGGAAAAATGTTTATTTATTCACAGATGCTAGGTATATAATATAATCATCTTCCTACTGGGCAATTGGGTATCCAGCTCTCTGAACTCTGCTACACAAATTACGGGTTGCTTATGTCCATGCAGGGCAGCACACCTGAGGCCAGGTTGCTTGCTTCATTAAGTTTATATCTGGCAAATGAGAGAGGCAGTTACAGAAACCTGCAAGGGTTTTCTCATCCACTGCCCAAGTCTTTAAAGTGACACAGGACAAAGGTGGTGCCCCCCAGGCAACTATCCAGCAGTTCAGCAGTGCTGGGACAGAGCACAATGTGGCTATCCTGGGGTCTGTTCCTTCCTGTCTCCACTGTAAGAGCTCAAGGATATTGCATATGGATGGTCTAACTACACCAGCACTCTGCCTTCTGGGAACTGCTCTACATCTTCTTCCGACTTCTTGCTGTCAGGGAAGAAAAACGTTAAGTCTTGAAATAGATCACCATTTGGGTAAAAGCAGTAGAAGGAGATCTGTGACAGAAAAAAATAATATTGTTCAAGACAGAAGCCTGGTGACTTCATGTTTTTGAATCTCTCTTCCTTCTGATGGACTCTGGAAGAAGCCCACTGTTTTGCAGTGTAAATGGGATAATTTTTTTTTTTTCATTCTTATTTAAACTTTATGGAGTCTTTCTAATGATGGCTCTACTTCTACATATGCACAGCACTATATCTCTGAAAACACAGAAAGAATTACATGAGAATACTGTAAGATGGCATACACAGAAAATGACTAATGGACAAAAAGGAAAAGTTAACGATTTTGAATCACATTTGTAATTGATATTGCCTATAATGTCCTGAGCTCTTGTTTTTGTTTAATTGTTTGTTTTTGTTTTTTTTTTTTTAAGAATGTAATTGTTTAATTATTTAAATTATTTAAATAATAATCACATGTTCATTTGCTATTTCAGATACTAAAACACAGTCATGGTACTTT
>JANHGN010014974.1:42093-52664 GCA_024605025.1 Megaceryle maxima | reverse complement strand
ATGGTACTTTAGTACTTCATTAGAGAAAGAATAATCTGTCCTTGTGATCAAATCTGCTTCTGAACTTGACCTTTGACTATGTTTTGCAAAATGCTTTCTTTTATGATTGTCTGCAAACCATTTACTGAAGCTAATATTTGAAATTTACTGTTTGAACTATTTGATTGGTCACCTAATCTACCTGTCTGCTTTTCTTGAGTAAGTTTCTGTTCTGTAAAGATAAAATTTTTAGCAGAGGAGGAAGGGAGAATCACAGGGCCTTCAATTTTCTCAGTAAGAATGCAGTTTAGGGCACAACTGTTTCAGCAGACGTAAGTTTCTTTGTGATATGAGAAATATCTTCATGGTTTTGGGTATGTGTGTTGTTCCCAGAATTAAAATATTTTGGCTAATGTACCTGCAAATATGAGATTGATAATGGGTCACTTGCCTTTTCCCAAAATACCACAGATGCAGTCACACAAGTTCAATGCAAAATGAGAAAGTGAGGTCTTTTCTTCTCTTTCTTGGTCTATTACTTGAATTCCAAGTTGGGGAATTGCTTTAAAAAAGCTCAGTGCAAGAAGTTGTCTTGCATAAAGACAGACTAGTAAGTAGTGAGGCAACCTTCAGAGACAGAAAAGCACCTTGAGAAAACAATTTAGACAGGTGTGCAGGCTTGGCCTTTGGAGACCACCTTCTTTTTTCTAGTGATTTTACTATCAGCTAGATGTACTTGGTCTGTAAACCTCTATGAAACTTCCCATCAAGATATCTGTTAGCTTTGAGGGTAATTAAAAATGTAATAAACCCACACATTTAATCGTTTCATCTTTCCTTCTGACCAATTCTCTTAAAACCATCCCACTCTTCATTTTGTTGCAGCTTTTTGTACCAGAATCAATACAACAGGCTTTCCATAGTCATTCAGGAGCTTCCTAACTTTAGTTGAAGCTGACTAGGAAATGAGACTACTGAACAGGAGTAACATTCTGCTCTTTTGGACAAAGAGACCAAAATATATGTGTTTTATTAGAAGCTGTAAAATAAAAGTTTCAATTACAATAATTTATCACTGAACTTCACTGATTTCCTCATGTCTCTGCTCTGCCTCATGTGGGTTGGACACATGATGTTAACAACTCCTAGAAAGCACTTGCATCAGGGATTTCAACGGTTAATGCCACCTGCAAGGTGAAACATGCAGGAGTACAGTCTCATATGCTTGCCTGACTTCATAAGAGAGGGAGATGGGGAGATATAAACCACAGCTTCCAAAGCAACATTTTGAAACAAAAGTATTTGAGATAATTAGTTTGGAGGTCATGAAGTGCTGAGCACATGCTGGATCAGAGAGAAGTTTTTCAAATTTCATACCTGGACCATAGCTTTTAACCCATTAACTCACCTTTGCAGTAAAACTTGCGAATTAAATTCTGAACATTCATATTAAAAGTAAACATGGACAATTATTATATTCAGTTAGTCCCTAATGTTAGTTCTCACAACTGACATTTTACAAAGGACAAAACGTAGGTTTACATTACTTCTGCACCTGCTTTTACAGTGAGAGACACAACACTTAGGCTAAGATCATTCAGAAACAGCCTTATTGCACACTTAATTCAGAAATAGGAAGAATCAGAGATAATTATAATCTTACATTTGCCTTGGTTCTAGAGGATAAATCCTGGACTTCAGAGACTTTTTAAAATACAGGTCCACCGAAAGAACCTAAGGGGTAAAATTCAGCCTGTAAATAAGGACAAATTTTCTGACAACAGGGGCAACAAAAGAGTTTCCTTAATGAGGCTGTCAGGCTGAGTTAGATAAGAATATTAGAAATCTTTTATAGCTCTTGAAAGAGAAGCTAGATCAACCAAGTTAAAAGATCCCTTTTTCTTCTGTCATTGTTATATATGATTGACTTGAATTTATGTCTATCTTGGATACTGTGTCATGCATATATGCATCTTCCTCATTCACCACAGAAACAGAAATCTCAGATACTTAGTGGCTTTTGCTCCTAATTATTTATTGCCTTGTAGCATAGAGCAGCCTCATTGCACTAGGTACTCAACAAACACAAAACTCTCTTCTGCACAAAGAGAAGAAAACATAGTAAGTTTCATACCACTGTAAGAAATAGAATGAGGATTTTCGGCATAAAAAGATGTCAAACATGACGTCTTCCTGAGACATTCACAGTAACAGATCAAAGATGGGAAGAAGAAATACATATGTAACGTAAGAACATTAAATAAACATATTACCATTGATACAGGAAAAGTTAAATTACTAATCTGTAGACAAATGCTAAATAAAGTGAGAGTGAGGAAAATATAAGATAAACACTTCTATACTCTTAAAAGAGTCACTGAATATTAAAAAGAATAGAACTGAGCTCAGAAATTACACATGTAAGTACACAAGGAAACATCAGAATACCAGAAACCAGCTAACACATTTGTTTCCAAGAAAGAAATCCTGCTAGGGTTTGAGACTTTTTTTGCTTATGGCATCAGTCATATGTTATGGCATGATGCTTAAGGCACTGAAAAAGAACAGGCTGCAGCAAATCCAGTGTGTGAGACAACACCAAATGGAACAAGTTGCTGTTAAATGGGATTTACAAATCAAAAGAGACCTGCCAGTAACCGTGAGAAAGAAATGTGTTTTAAGTACTGTCTGCTTCTGGTATTTTAAATCCTGAAACGTGGTCTCTGGAAGATGCAGTGTGCATCACTGATATAACCAGAATATGGACATTCTCTCCCTCTCTCAAATTTGTTCTTTAATGTTGGAAGTATTTTTCCTAATATGTTTATGACCCACCATAGTTATAAGTGCTCAAACTGAATTCTCATTAATCATCATGTAGTGATAATGCAAAGGTAAACTTCATGCAGTATAAATACTATTGTTATGGCTAACATGCTGACAGATTTCAACAGAGGGTAAAAGCATGTAACTGTGTAAAGTATTCCAATTGTCCACTTTAATGTTTATGTCAACAAGTTATTCAGATTATTAACATGGGGAAAGAGCACTAATTATGCCAGTATTAGATTAACTGAGAATACTACTATCAGTTATGAGTAACAAAGTGGCTGTATAGCTTTTCCCCATGATTTCTTTAGAATAACACAGAAACTGCTGGCTGAATGCCTTCCAGGAAGAATATTGTCTCCTGTAATTTGAAATAGTATTTTAAATTCTACTGACATAAAGGAATGTCAGTAATAACAAAGAAAACCTTTAAAGAAAGCTAATGATGAAATTTTGCCTGAGTAAAGACATTTAACAACCTGTATCTGTAGCTTTAAATACAAGCTGTTGTCCTGGAGCATAAATTAATTGGATGAAGTACTTAGGGTAGCTAATGCAGGGAGACAGCATACTCCTGTCTGCCCTTAAAATCTATGAAATGCCAAATAAATACTTTAACTGGAAATGTACTGCATATGACATTCTCTGGAGAAAAATCTGGCCTTTGATGTTATGTATCAACACCTTAAGAGATAAGATCTTTAATATAAGGTTGTGGTCAAACTGAAGTAAATCTCAGATGTATGGAGTGTAAAGGTCAAATGACAATAAAAATTGCACTGGAAATTAGCAAAAATAACTTTGTTTTATAACTGACTTTCTCCTATAAAAAAACCAACCAAACAAAAACAAACAAAAAACCCACCCCAAAACCAACCAACCAAAAAAACCCAACAAAAACCCCCCAACATAGTTGGATTCTACGTGCTAAATCTGTATCTTTGCTTTAGGAGCTATGACAGACCACCAACTACACATTTGACTGGGCTGGACACCCAAGTAAGATAAACTCGCTAAAGACACAGAATGGTAGGTGTTCTGCAATAAAAAGAAATTTCATATCCTTTGTACCAAACACAACAATTCAGGAGTAAGTTTTTAAGATTGAGCACAATTAACCATACTGTAGTGCTTGATCTAGGAAGATGTGATAGATTTGTAATATGTCTTTCAAATGCAAAGATACTGGAATAACATCAACTGTGTACTCTTTGTCTCTTAACCTCCCAAACTTCATGTCTTCTGTTAATGCAGCACTCTGTCTTTCTGATGTTAAACAGCATGAGACTGGGAGACACCTCCTCCTATGTAAAGTGGGGATTTCATTTACATGGAAAAGATGAAAATAAGCAAATGGTGGTTTTTTCTTTGTATATTTTTTTGGAAGGGAAGGCAGGGAGGTAGTAAAAGAGGGACCACAAATTGCCAACAAATCCATCCATGCCCAATTCCTAATATAAGCCTGTTGGTTGAGTACTAAACTAAATTAAAACCTTCAGATTCTTTAATCCACTTTGGGCAAGAAACTCAAAGAAAAAGACCACAATATTGTCATTTCCCTCATGGAGCAAAGGGGAGAAAGATGGAAGGGCCTAAAGGACTAAAAGGGCTTAGAAGTTTGTTTTGTATGCAGGTAAGAGTTCACCATTAGAAAGGCTACAGGGCAGAAGCAAGATGTAAAGCTTTGCACATGCATTTTGTGTGTGTGCCAGACAGAATAAGCTGCTTAAGAGTCTCCTATGAGCAAAGAGACTGTGTTCACCTCTCCCTCACATGCACTCTTCCAAGAATTGAAATGGGATAGCGGTCTGAGCAAACATCTCTCGGTTAACTAGTAAGGTCAAGGCATGAGAAGCAGCGTGAAGCAGAGCTTCTGAAGATGGCTAGCAGAGTAAGAGTTGAACACAGAGAGGCTGACAGAGCAAACATGGGATGGAAAAATATCTAGTAGCATGAGGACCCTTGCAAGGTGTGGGCAGAAGAGACAAAAGCAGGTAATGGGAGCAGTCAGTGAAGTGAGGTTAACAGAAACAAGCCATAACAACAGATCAGATCATTTGAAGTCAGACCTTGGTATCCAGCGTGTCTTAAAATCTGTAAGTAAGTCACTGCAGAAGTGCAACAACAAATAACTGGTCTCACTAAAGAAAAAACATAACACTGTTTTAATTAATCTTTAGACATATTGTTACCGCACAGTTTTCTTTCCTCTCTTTATGAATAGTTTGTTAGTCCTTTGACTCGTGATTCCAAGTAGAGAAAATGAAATCTCAAGCACCAGAAAAGTTTAATTAATTTTTCTGTTTTCCCACTGGTAACTTGAATCAATGTTTTGTGTATTAAACTCTTTAAATATTAACCAAGCCCTGACAGAAGGGTCAGATTAGTAACATGCACAAGAGAGAGAAAAGACACCAGTATGTCATTCTTCTCTCTGAATGCAGTAACTGTAATAGGCAGGCAGTAGTGTAAACATGCTTACCTACAAGATAGGCAATGACAAAGAAAGAAAATAAGCTTATAGGAATTTTCAGCTTTCTCTTCAGCTAACTCATGCAAGTTTCAAGGCAAAAGATACTCATCATGGCAGCACATGCAAAATTAAGCGGTTTAGGTGAAAAAAAAAAACCAAAACCCTGTATTTACCTTACTGAATGAAGTCTGGTTTTGAAAATTGAACATCTCTCCCCCTCCCCCTTTTTTCGTCATGGTCATAAGGTGATCACCCCTTCAGGAAGGTTTCAGAAGAGGGCAGTTAGCAACCTATCCATGATATAAAAGATTAGGAATTAATCACCTTTCTCATGACTTTAGCCAATAAAGGAGTAGAAAAAATGATAGCTTTTCTGTGCTGCCAGCATCAGAACATGACAACCATGGTATCTCCTTAAAAATGCTAGCCCCAGCTTTCTCTCTGCCACTGATAACATTAAAAGTAGGCTAATGGCACACTTGGTGGACTGTTGCCTGCTTGGAGAATAATACCACTGTATCATTTGTGCTGATACATTTCACATGTACACAAACATCTTTTAAGATCTATAATCACATGTACTGCAAGTGCAAAATAGTGCAAAGTAAATGTGATTATTAAAGTATCACTACACATAATAACATTTTGTAAATGTTGTTAGACTGCATACATGGATAAATTACTTAAATGTTTCTGGAAAAATCTTAAAAGATGAAAAGGAAGGAAAAAGATACTTTTGGAGGACATATTCAGAGAGTAAAAGATGGGAGAGGGAGACGACTAGAGCTACTCCAGATTTCGAAAAATAATTTTGCAGTTAGGAACATAACCTGCAAGATAAGAAAAAATCCCCACCACCTATAAACATGCGATCACATGAATAATGTTTCTGAATCAAATTTTTAATGTGAAAACATACTTACTAAGTACAAAGAAATGTACTTGTTTAAACAACAGAACATTTTACATCTTTGGAGCCCTTTAATGCTGCCTTCATCTTTTCTCATTTCTGCACCTTTATCTAAATTCGGGGGGTGGTTGGACCTCGTCAGGAACCATCAGCAGTGCACTGACTATGTAGAGCAGACACCATGTTCTTCATTTGGAGCACCTGTACTCAGTTAAAATAAAGGAACTGAATAGATCGAACATACTCGGAGGTATTTATTGACTATTGGACACTCTTTCCTTCCAAAACAAAGTTTGTATCTTTTTGTCTGTTAGCAATGATATTAAAACCAGAGAGATCATACTCATAACCCCAACTTCGTCAAATGTTTAAGAATATAATTACCTTCCTATCAGCCAGAAAAGCACATGAGCACATTTGAAAAGTCAGATTGGAGGTAGCTTCAGTACAGTTAAAGCAGGCCAAATATAGTTTTGAGTAATTCCTATGCCTAAAGCAAACATTATGCTGTACCAATCCTGGAGGAAAACCACTTTTGCCTTCTCATTAAGGTCTGCAACTCTCAGCATTTTTTTTCCTCTCTGATATGTTTTGAGGCAGCAGGACAAGCAAACGGGAATCCGTCTACGCTCACTTTTGAAGAGACTGGTCAGTTCTGTGCATTTTACACCTATTTCTGACTATATAGGCAAACGGACGCAGTGAAAAACAGTGACCTATTCCTTTCTACAATCATTCTTAAAATGGACATCTAACAATACACACAATCCAGACAGTTTGCTGTGATTTATGAATCAGAAAGCAGTTTGTTTTCGAATGTGACTTTAAGCATGATGTGTTGATTGTTGGAAAGAAGGGGTTTTGACATGAATTTGATATGGAATCAGGGATAGAAAATAAACAGTGAACAGAAAGATGTTATTTTTCAGCATGACTTGACCAAAGTTTTGCAAGACTGATCTTCCTTTCATCATATCAAGATTGAATCAGGTAAGATATACCTTCACTGAATAGAATAGACTAAAGGTAGTAGCATGTTGCCTACCTTCATCTAAGGATTCTCAAAAAAGAAATGGTTTTCATTGTGTGAAGTGATGTCTTTCAAGCTAGACAAAGGCTATCTTAGTTTTAAGAGCAAACACTTCAGGATGTCCTGTCAGGATTATTACCAATACTATGCCTGTATCTCCACAGACTAGTATCAGGTTCTCACTCGCTGTCTTAGAAACTATTACAATAAACATGAGGGTATTATTTCCTTCAAATAATTAGAGGGTCTCATTTATTCTATAATGAAACACTGGCAAACTTTCATGATCTCTAATGCAACAATTTTACACCATCACCTTTTCCCTAGAAAATGTACATTAAGCTACATATGTGACCTGAATAGTACATATAGTTGTACCCACACAATTTCAAATATATTTTACATCCTTGGAAAAGAAGTTGTAAAATACACAGCACATTCTTTGATTAATCACAAAGATTATTTTGTATTATTTCTGCTGCAGTAACAAAGATGCATTTTTACTCACTTTATATGGCCTTTCTGAACTTCAGAAAGTGGTACCTTTTGAAAAGAGCTGCGTTTCTATTTCCCTACACAGAGAACGCCAACCAGTGGCTCATGAGCAGTGTGGGTGCCACCACAACATCTACAGACACATTTACTGCTTTTTTCACCCAGCCCAGCTCCATATTAGAGCTGAGAGATCTCCAAGAAGCATGGAAAGTTTTCCAGAAACTCTTCTCTCTCTCTGATCTGCCATCTGTGGGACACATAGAGCTCAGAGCCACATGAAGAATGCTATATGGCTTGTAACATCAGGAATATTTTCCCACCTTGTCTTACTACTTATTTGAGCTGCAGTGCAAAGCTGGAGCGCTCCAACCCATAAAGCAAGCATGCAATCAGAAGCAATTAAGACCTCAGAAGGTTGTCTCTTTCCCTGAGGAAACCCACTAGCTCCCCCTGGTAAGTAGCACAATTACTATAAGCTATAATTAACTGACACAATCAATGATGAAAACCATTTTCTTGTGACAGTGTGACAAATAATGAGTTCACAGCAATATGCATCCTTCATTGCCTTTGGTGCATAATATGGGGTTAATTATGGAATTGATTAACTGGGAATGAAATGACAAAAACTGGCACCATTATAATTTCAAGGTAAGATATATATTCTTTCTGATTATTCCTAAACCTTCATTTATGAATGATGCATTATTTCTTTCAGAATCCATTTAAATTCATTATTAAAATACAGCTATTTGTAAAATGCATGACATTCAAACTCAGATATTTTCTCCTACAGTCAGACAAGACTGACCTGAATCTAGAGATCAAAACAAAGGAGGTCATTATTTTTTCTTATGTTTTGCTGATAAGAGTATTCAAGATGATTAAAGAAGAGTCTCTGAGCAAGCTGGCTAAAATTTCCTCCTTAGATGTTTGAAAAAAAAATGCAATTTATTTTTACAGTTGTAATCTATTTAGTCCTTGATTAATCCAACTTCACCGTGAATTTCATTGTAGCAAAACATAATTTCATATATCTGAATGAGTATATAAAGTGACTGACTTCAGGCATCCAAACAAGAACAGCATGATCATCAAGAACTGATGAGACCAGCAAATTCTGAAGGGAGTCACTAACTTTCTGCAGCTCTGTGAGGCTATAGAAGGGTTCAATGAGTGATAAAACGGTACAGTGCAAGCCAAAGCATGCTGATACTACAATCACATTTTGAAGAATTCTGCAGGCCTTGTAGCACATTCCATAGTGACCTCAGAAGTCAAGCTCTACTCACACAACAGATCTCCTTCTATAAGCTAGGAAAGGACTAGGCTAGAAAGACCTGGAGAGAAGGGAAAAAACAGTGTGTGTAGAAGTAAATTCTTTTATCATCTAAAACATCAAGCTCCATTATGAAAGACAATTTTTTTAGTTCCCTGTAGCTTCTCTTGCCCCTTTGCTTATCTGGCTTCAGAAGCAGCTCAGGAATGAAGGCCTAGAGGGTTGCACAACAATCTTTCAGTCTCTTCTCAAGCAAGACTACATGGAGCCCAGCTTTACAGAGGCATGAGTTGATAAGCAGGCAGTACAATAACATAGCTCTATGAAACCTAAGGGATATGGTAAGTTATGGAGAAGTCAGAGAGGAACAGAGGGGCAGATGCAAGAGGAAGAGAAGTGACTGTGTCGTGTATTTAACATGAGGTAGGCCATGTCAAAAGTCACCAAATAAAAAGACTAGGAAACATACTGAATTAATGCCCAATAAAAACTAAGAAATCCTTTACATACAGGAGTGTCCCACTGCATAAAATTACATTCTCTCTTGCCAGATATTTAAAAAAAACAATTCCCATTGGAAGTGGATAGTAAGAGAAAGATAATTTCATAAGGACTTAATTACACAGCATACATTAAAGATAAACGTTACTCTCATTTTCTGAAGAAAATAATCATAATTACTATCAAGCCTTCAGAATCTTTAATTGCCTTTGAGTAATTATCCATTTCTCCTTACACTATGTTAAATTTAATTTGTGTAACAAATAACAGAAATAAAATGCAAAAGTAAAAATAGTAAGGTTTTCTCTTTAATTTAAGACTGGGAAGGTAAATCATCCCAGATTTTAAAAGCTGTTTTCTAGTTATTAATCTCCCGATATTTATTTGTTTTAATGTTGCCAGTAAAGAATCACCTTGTGAGTTCACATATTAAGAAAGACAGCTATAACCATTTTAATGTTTTTATAAATTAGTAACATAATAAACAACAAATAAAGGTATTCTGCATCAGTGTGTTCTTCATTCATCTTTATGCTGCTGACACGAGTTTAGTTTTTAATTATGATGCTATTCTATGATGCACTTGTACCAATCAAAAGAGATGGGAATAAATTCAGGGGAGTACATTTCACAAAATAACTTGGTCTTTTTTTGGCCTTTCCTTTCTCCATAACTAAACCTACTGTAGATTTGTTTTTGTGGGAAGTCAATTTTATGTACATAATTTTCTACTGTCATAAAGTGGTAATAGTATTCAGCAGCAAGGGACAGAAACCAATGAAAGTATGTTTTTCTCTATCCTTTCAAGAGTATATTGCAAACTCTTTTAAATAGATTTCCCCCCCCAGTTCCGGGGTACAAACAAGATGAAAAATCCTTTCCAGTTATACCCTTTGTGCATTTTGCACATTTTCCAAAACTGTCATCTGTTATCAATATCCTTTAATTTCTACATAGGGATAGTGGATATGCTGGAACATGTCCAGAGAAGGGCCATGAGGATGATCAGCAGACTGGAGCACCTCTCCTATGAGGACAGACTGAGAGAGTTGGGCTTGTTCAGTCTGGGGAAGAG
>JANHGN010014974.1:24965-41726 GCA_024605025.1 Megaceryle maxima | reverse complement strand
GAAGAATTTCTTCACCATGAGGGTGGTGAGACACTGGAACGGGTTGCCCAGAGAGGTGGTGGAAGCCCCATCCTTGGGAGATTTTTAAAACCAGGCTGGATGGGGTCTGAGCAACCTGCTGTAGTGGGGGGTGTCCCTGCCATTGGCAGGGGGGTTGGAACTAGATGATCTTTAAGGTCTCTTCCAACCCTGACAGTTCTATGATAGGTGCTTTTAAATCGAGCATCTGCTGGATATGCGTCTGGCAACTAAGCTAACTTAGGAGTGTGACACTCCTGCTCACAAGAGTAGAGCAGAAGGCAGTTGCAACAGCAAGCAGCTCTGCTAACAACAGCAAGCAGACCACTAACAGATGCTCTGTGAGGATGGAAGAGGCCATTCTGTGTATACTGACATTGTTAATGAGCATCAGCACTAGATTCACAGTAATAGTCTTTACGTAGCAGTAAAGATATAACAATAATCTCTTTCAAATTCATCTCTTCCAGTAGTTTTGCATCTGTGTCCATATATTTGATGATCCTCTAAAGAGACAGAGTATTATGATTATCATAAAGCTGCTATGCTCTACCTCCAACTGGGTAAATCATTTGTATTTTATCAGAATTTGGTGAAACACTAGTTCAATAAAACATTTATGGAATTTATGGAATTTTCTTCTAACATGGGTTATGCTTCTTTTGGCTAGTCTAAATTAAGTTTACAATGACTGCACATAACTGTATATATTCTGAGCATAACACTGGTCTATTCTGAGACAGCATGAAAAAGCAAGGATGGGAGGGGAAAAAAAAAAACCCAGTGATTATTTGATCTGAAGCCAACAGCACCCAGTTAATTTCATGGTCAAAGAAAGTATTGTCAGTCTTGCAGTGTGCTAAACTGTCTGCAAAACAGGTCATGAATAAAATGTAGAAATAAGGCATGGGACAGTAAGAATATATGTAGATAAATATAAATATAAAACAATTGAATCTCATGCATCTCAGGAGGCACATCCATACATATCATCAAACACTCCATTTCAGAGCTGTATATTTAAAAATTAAAGTTAGTTTACTAGGGTCCCTTGACCCCACTATAAGGCTAATTCAAATATCCTAACTCCTAAATTTCATTTTATGAGAGAACTTTATTTATCCTCTAAGGCCTGTTAGTATTGACGTATCAAATTCTGATGCTATTGGCTCTGCATCTGGATGAAAAATTTATCCCAGTGTTTGGAGTTTTTTCTTGTTCTATGAAAGCATTGAATACTTACAAGATCTGTTAACGTTGCTTAGAGTGGTAAATAGCAGAGAAATCATGAAATGTGGAACTAAGTCCACAGGTAAGTTTCTTACCTTTTAAAGAGACAGAGTATCTGAAAATATTTCTAGTGCAATTAAAGGGTTCAGTTAGACTCTAAAGTACAACCCTGATGAGCAAGACAATGTTTAAACAATTCTGCCTCTGTCCTTGAGATGTCTCTACGCTGAAACTCCTGCAAAGCACCTTAATTTTCCCTTGTCACAGATTCGCTGTTAATAGTATATGAGAAGCAAGATAGAATAAAGTCAGAGAGGAAGTAAGAGCCTGCAGATGTTACTAATCACAGACTCCAGTTGGAGACTTCTCCCAGTTTTCTATACTTTCCAGATTTTGTGTAAATGGAGTGATCCTGTTACATACTGAGATTAGCACTTACAGTTTTGTCTCTTGAAAGCCTGTATCACCTGCTATCAAACTTTTCTTCCTGCATTAAAAAAAAAAATAAATATATATATACGTGTCTATATATATCTCAGTGCAAAGCAAAAGGTACCACAGCAAAATGGTCTTTCTAATAGATGGAAAAAAAGTCAAGTAAGATCCTCTTTCTATGGGAGAAAGAAATAACCTTTCGTCCATCATGGATGGAATTGTAGCTGATACATTATTCAGCAAATCCATGGAACGTTTCTAGGTATTAATGACAACCAGTGAAATGCCAAATTACTCAATTAATACAAGGTAAGAGAAATTAAAGACATACTAATGATCCATACTGTTAAAATTATCATCTAAGGAAGGTCATGCACTGTACTTCTGCCCTGTCTCACACTAATGAAGACCATGGCAGCAGCTGCTGGGAAGAACAGTGACGGCAGGTGGAGCAGCTGCAAGATGCAAGGTGGCAATGCCTGCAATCTGATGTGCTGGGCCATGGTCAGATCCCTTCAGGCATCAGGGTAGTTTCTCAAGGAGAAAAGCAAGACCTTAAATAATTTCAAGTAGAGCAGCACATCCTCCCCAGAAGAAAAGCCGTGGCTCAGGGAATTTGTACTACCTATTGCCCACTCAGTTGGTAAAGAACAAAGCAGAGGCAATGGCAAACTCTGTGACTGAGGAGGATGGTGGCGGGCATGTCCTGGAGCCAGGGAAACCTGAAGAAGAAAGAAGAGATCCACCAGGAGCTGTCACCTCTTGTGTGAGAGGCTGAGAAGCTGATGCAGCTGGGGGCATTGCCATGGGCAACCACAGGAAATTTAAATCGCCCTAGGCAGCACTAGTGACCAGGGTGGGCAGTTCACACGGGAGGGTCCTTTATCCTGCTTGTAGGCTCACAGCCCAGGGAAGTGCTCCAGGTTTCTGCCAAAATGGTGGGCATTCTCCTCAGGGCTAAAACCAGTGTTCCTACGGAGAAAGCCCCTGCAAAGTCTGATGTATCCACTCAGATGGACCTGGCCAGGAACAATATTTCAGTTGTAGCAAGTGCCCAGACCCTTCTCTTGATGTAAAAGGAAGTACCTGCAAAAGGTATGCACAGGCTGATGATCTGCTACACTAGGTGGCTGAGCTGCAAGAAACAGTCATAAGGCTGTTCAGCATCAGAGGAGCCTAGACGGAGATAGGTGGTTTCAAAACCATATTCCTGTAGTGGACACCACTGAGAAATACGCATCTTGAACCCTTGTGACTCAAAAAGCAGGACTCTGCTTCAACTTCCACCCTCTACGAACACCACGAAAAACAGATATGAAGCTTTAACACCTAGAGACACCCACAAGCAAGCTCTACATGGAGAAACTTCATCAGCAGCACATAGTGGATACTGCAAAAAGAAATGACGTGCTCATAGTGGGTCACTCTCTGTTAAAGGGCACTGAGGTACCATCTGCTGACCTTACAAGGAGAGGTAGGCTGCCTCCTGGGAGCTAAGATCTGAAACATTGCCAAAAGGGTGCCACAACTTGTCAAGAGCACCAACTACTCTCCACCATTGCTTTTCCATGTGGGTATGAATGATACTGTGAGCCAGAAGCTAGGCAGAATCAAGTATGACTATAAAGCCCTAGGGGTGCAAGTAAAAAACACTGGTGCCCAAGTTACCTTTTACCAGTTAGAGGAAAGGGGGCAGACAAATAATGAGTACAAACTCCTGGATACATGACTGGTGCCATTGAGAGGGTTTTGTTGTGGGTGTTGACGGGCCACCTGATCAGGAAGAGGAAGTTGATGAGGCCTTCTACAGACAGCTGGAAGTAGCCTCAATCACATCCTCTGGCTTACACGAGAGACTTCAGTCACCCTGATATTTGCTGGAAGGGCCACATACCTAGGCACAGACAGTCCATGAGGTTCCTGAAGTGCACTGATTATACTTTCTGATGCAGGTGGTGGAGAAGCCAACCAGGAGAGATGTGCTATTGGACCTTGTAGAAATGAATAAAGAAGGTCTATCTGGGATGTGAAAGTTGGGGGCAGCCTTAGCTGCAGTGACCATGAGATGGTAGAGTTCAGGATCATGCAAGGAAGAAACAGGACAATAACTAGGATTGCAACCCTGAACTTCAGGAGAGTTAACTTTGACCTCTTCAGGACCTACTTTGAGGAATCCCATGGATTAGGACTCTGGAAGGTAGGAGGGCCTAAAAGAGCTGGTTAATATTTAAGCACCACCTCCTCCAAGCTCAAGATTGGTTTATCCCAGTGAGTAAGAAATCGAGCAAAGGAGTCAGGAGACCTGCATAAATGAGCAAAGAGCTTCTGAAAAAACTCAAATGCAAGAAGGAAGTTTACAGTATGTGGAAAAAGGAACTGACCACTTGGGAGGAATATAGGAATGTTACCAGAGTATGTAGGGATGAAATGAGGAAGGTTAAGACCCTCTTGGAATTAAACCTGGCAAATGATGTTAAAGAGAACAAGAAGGGCTTCTTCAAGTATATCAGTAGCAAAAGGACGACTAGGAAAAATATGGACCCACAGCTGAATGAGGTGGTTGCCCTGGTGGTGGAGGATACAGAAAAGGTGGAGTTACTGAATGCCTGCTTCACCTCAGTCTTTAATGCTAACACCAGCCATCAGCAATCCCAGTTCCTGAAGGTAAGGTTGGGATAGATGATCCCCAGAAGTCCCTTTCAATTCCTACCACTCTGTGATTGCCCATTCTTAGCTGGTGGTAAAGCCTAAAATTACAGGAGCAATTAGCTTTTCATATGTGTGCACTGAGGGCATATAACATGATATTCTGGTCTCTGCCATGTCTTCTAGGTACTTACATAATAAAAAATAGTATCTGCAAGTGCCCATAAAATTAAGCATATTGGTTTTTGACGCAGTGTTAACTTTCCTTTGACGTCCAACAGGTCATAACCAAGTGTAGAAAAATTATGTAGTATTTTTTAGTCTGAGCATAAGGTAAAGTAGAAGAAAAGATCTAGCTCCCCTTTATTTAGTAAAATCACATCATCTAGCTGTAAAATTAATATAGGCAGCACAGAGATCAATGAGCAGAAAGGAGTCAGAAACCCTTTTAGAAGGTGGCATGAATAAAAATGAAAGTCAAGGAACTTAATTATGAATTTTTAGCTATCTTACCAAGAAAGAAGTCACAGATGGCCCATTGAGGAATCAATTATGAATGTAAGGTCCACGATACAAAAGCTTTGTGCTGGTGAGATGAATCTTAAGGGTATGATAAATGATGGTAATATTAGCAAGAAGATATGTAGCACAGGAGAAAAGAAAAAAGAAATTGGCCTGTAGGATGGAGCATCACTCATTTGTCACAGCTGCTACAGAAGACACAAAAATTACCTGCTTACACCCCCCAACTTCCCTGCCCCAGCCAGGTCCAGCTGCTTCTGTATTCTGAAACTCTGCCTCAAAGTAGATGGAATTTTAATATGCTGTTGGGTAATAGCTACCATCAGTTTTAGTAGCCTGTACTTCCCAGGGAAATTTGGTCAGGCCCAGGCATGAAAGTGAAGAAATGCACTCTGACACACATGCTGTTATTTCCCTGCATTTTAATATAACTGGAGGTAGAAAAACTTTATATTTTGGGTTATTGAACCTTCTCAAAATTCTCATTCTGAAATATGTTCTCTGCCATCTGAGCTTCTGTTTGAGTTACAACAGTAACACAGAAGTTCATCTACACTGTATATAGTATTGAGGGAGAAGTTTACAACAGACTCATCCTCAGCAAACTCTTATCTTCCCACATAGATGGGACTCAAATATGTTTACTTTGCACTGTTGGCAGAAATAGAGTAGGAGCCATACAATGAGTAATAAGATGCATGCTGTAGGGACAACTGTGTCCCATCCCTGGGTTGGAGATGTTTTTCTGTAAAATCAGTGGGTTACTATAAAACAGACCAGTACTCAAATATTATCAGAGAATTATGCAAGTTATATAACAGAAAAGCTATAGTTTTATATTATATACAACCTAGAGAAACTTTGTGAAAACAATTTGAAAGTGCTCATATTAGGAAAATACATTCGGAAGTAAGTAGAGTTGACAAGGATGAAACATTAAATGAATGTCTTAGAATCACAGAATCATCTAGGTTGGAAAAGACCTTTAAGATCATCAAGTCTAACCATTAATCCTAGCCTACCAAGTCCACCACTAAGCCATATCCCGAAGCACCACATCTATATGGCTTTTAAACACATCCAGAGTTGGTGACTCAACCACCTCCCTGGGCAGCCCCTTCGTATGCCTGACAACACCTTCAGTAAAAATATTTTTCCTAATGTCCAGTTTAAACCTCTCCTGGTGCAGCTTGAGGCCATTCTCTCTTATTCTATCACTAGTTACTTGTAAGAAGAAAACAGTGCCTACCTCTCTACAACATCCTTCCAGGTAGTTGTAGAGAGAAGGTCTCCCCTCAGCTCCCTTTTCTTAAGACTAGACCCATTTCCCTCAGCCTCCACTCATACGACTTGTTCTCCAGGCCCTTCACCAGCTTAGGTGCTCTTCTCTGGACCTGCTCCAGCACCTCAATGTCCTTCGTGTATTGAGGTGATCAAAACTGTACATGGTACTCAAGGTGAGGCCTTACCAATGCTGAGTACAGCAGGACAACCACCTCCCTGATCCTGCTTGCCACACTATTTCAAATACAACTCAGGATTCCATTGGCCTTCTTGGCTACCTGGGCACACTGCTGGCTCATATTTAGCTGCTTGTCTCCCTTTGAAGAGTCTTCCTACCCTCAAGCAGGTTGACACTCCCACCCAACTTGGTGTCATCTGCAAACTTACTCAGGGTGCATTCTATCTCCACATCAAGATCATTGATAAAGATGTTAAACAGAAGGGGTCCCAATCCTGAACCCTGAGGAATGCCACTTGTGACCAGCCACCAGATGGATTTAACTCCAAAATGAGAAATGTGACTGTTACTATGGTTATTCAATTTTGATACTTCCTGTTTTCTTTGTGTATACAACTTCTACCTAAAGATAGACAAAAAATAATTTTTAAAATCAATTTCACCTGTGTTACTTCACAAATCACTGAATCATAGAATCATTCTGGTTGGAAGAGACTTTTACGATCATCAAGTCCAACTGTTAATCCTGCACTGCCAGGTCACCACTTCAGCACCTCATCTATCATGTATTTCCATAGACTAGAACAACAATTAGAGCTTTGCAAATTGCAATTTATTAAAAGGTGTAGTCCTCATGCCAAATCTTTCTTACATTCATCTGCAGGCTTGCCGTCTTCACTTTTAAACAGTATGTTAGATAACAGAAGGCTGACTTCTATGACTAGAATGTGTCTGGGAACAGTAACATTGCCTTTGACATAATGGAAAATGCCTTTTTTTTTTTTTTTTTTCCTGTTCATTCATACCAATTACCCATTATCTACAGTGAAAAAATTTTTGAGTCTTGGTACAAAACAAACAAAAAAACCCCAGTAGTTTCTCATAGTCCAGGAATAAATAGAAGATTTTCATTCAAAGTCCCCTTTACAAGGTTATGACAAGGTTATAGTGGCTAAATACATACCTACATAGTCTATGCAAAAAGGCAAAGCAGCATGAGGTAAGAATGAGGACAACCCTTCAGAGTTCTGTCATTAATGGCAAGCAAAAAATGAGAGGCAAGAGCACTCCCACGTAGTAGTTTACGTTTCCTTGGTGATTCATTTATATGAACCCAAGGTAAGATTTCAGAAAGGCTGGTAATATTGTTTATGGAAGCTTCTAGTTAATATCAGCATTTGCTAAACAGCTGAGACACTGTTTATACTCTAAAATGTTTCATTTTCATTCCACCTGAAATTTGAAACTTTTCAGTAAATTTAGCCTGAGCTGATTATCAATTCTGGCAATTTCTGAAATAGCATCTATAGTAAAGAGATTATTTGCTGATTTGTATTTTATTTTGGCTGCCCACTACCAGGCATACGGCTTTACTGGTGGTGACTGGTGGAAGCAGACAGGACTGGAAAATAACAGACAATAGAACCTTTTTATAGGAAACATATTTTCTTAAACAGTGAAATCTGAGCTGGATTTTCTTCTGGCAAAATTGCCTGAATACTATATTACTTGGTTTTATCCTCTCTGTCAAAGGTAAGCATGGTTGTTTACACCCTATAAATAGCAATGGACCAACAGAAAATACTTCAAAGTCTAAGCAACTATAATTTCTTTTTAACTAAGAACCTGATGTACTGTAGGGTATCAGCATCTGCCGCCATTTGACATGGGGGAAACAATAGATTATTTCTGCTGCTGCTCAGCAAGGAAAAAATATGTAATTTCTGCACTCTTGCAACTGCTACTGCTTTCCTAACCTCATTTCTTGAGCCAAACAAATTCTACCTGTTCGGCAGCTGGAAATTTTCTAGTATTACAAACTAAGAATATACAGACAGCACAGAAGAGACACCTTCTGAAAAATCACTTTTCAGTGATTCTCTTTCATTTTTACAAGCCAGTAGATCTTTTAGTAAAAAAAGCTTAGAAGACTCGGGTAAGTGTAACTGAAAATTAGCTCCTGGAGCTTGTAGGAATTGTGCAGGCTCATGGCTGCATTCAACCACTGGCTCCACCTTCTCTTTTGTGCAAAGATGAACTGAATGTTTAAGGTTCAGTGAAGAGTCTCCTAGAATTCAGCAGGTGCTGAGTTAGTCAGTAAAAAAGAGAATAACAAATAATAGCAGATACATGGGAAAGCACTGAGAGAGGCTTAGCCTGCCCATACAGCAAGCAGCACCTATGCAGTGGGGGTATAGAAAGGAAGACAGAAATCACAGGTTGCAAGGGAGCAGGCAACACCTTTTCCATTTAAAATACCTTGTTAACTCACAGCTGCCTTCAAAGCACTGGTTCAGAGGACAAAACAAGAACAATTCATTTTAAAGTGTATTACAAGTAACGTGGAGGTAGTTCTTATACACAAGTTTCTGCCTGAAGCACACATTTTTACACCCCTCCCCCTGTTCCCAGTTACATTAAGAGAAAAAAAATAATCTCAGTCATAGGGCTCTGTTAACCTATGCATCTTGAATTCAATTTATAGGAACATAGTACAAGGTAAGCTCACAGAACTGTGGATGTCAGATTATAGTCTATGTGTAAATAAACCTACAAAGCATCCAAACAGTTCCCAATGTAGGCGTTTAACAATTTGATATAACAAGCTTTACTCTAGGAGCCTGAATCTTAAACCCAAAAATGAATATTTGTATAGGACGTAGTAAGTGGTAAGCAATTTCTAGTGTTGAATAATGCCATCTGTATTAGACAAAAGTTAAGAAACAAGAACCACGACATATATTTGTGTTTTGAACTGATTTTAGTTTCAGAAGCTGCATGATTTCACGTTCCCTTGTGAAAAATGGTTTAAAAATTACATATGGGCAATCCTTTTTTTTAAACAGTTTAAGTTTTTGTGTAATTTCAGTTTCTTTAGGAGATATTTTATTATGAACTTTGTTAAAACAAATGCAGCATTTGTCTTCTCCAGTTTTACTCTTCTTCACTCACCACACCCCTGCTCTCACTGAACATGCCTCTGAGTTCCTCTCAACTTCAAGCACACCCTGTAAAAAAAATACATTTCTATTCCTAGAAAGTAGTAAGCCCACTACAGCCTAGGACTACTTTTGGCTAGCAGTGAAAATCATATTTAAGACTATACCATGATATACATAAAAGAAGGACAAATTAGCTTGTAAAGATTGCAGCCTTATGCTGATCTTGTATCAACAGGACAGGAGATGGGAAGGGCTCGTCCTGCTGTTCAGGGAAAGCTCCATTTAGATCAGACAGGTTGCATCCACACAGCACAGGACTTTTGCTCATGTGTCCTCTGGACCCTCTGTGGTGAGTTTCTGGCCCTAGTAATAAATATTTAAATTATTATTTCTTTAGTTCAAAGTGTCTGAAATAATGTGACATCAGTCTTGCTGCCCACTGGGACAGCACTTCTTTTAACATGACATGACATTTTAACATAACATGACATTTTCATCCTGCATGGCACAGGAGCACAACACGGCCCAGTAGAGGCAGGCTGTAAACCCTAAAGCCAGCTCCTGAACTTTCATGTACTACCTTGTCCCATCCTTGGCTCACAAGGTGTGCTAAGAAGCTTTATTCACTTCCTGTCTGTGGCATACTGAAGAGGTACCATCCTCATTAGGGGCTTCCAACAAGCCCCAAAACGCAGTCTGGCAACAGGTGGATGCCACACAGCTTTCCTTGTTAGGAGCTGGACTATAACCATTAGTGGATTAATGGAACGGGAGTGCAGTTAAAACACAGTAGAACAATTAATCACAATTAGCATTAGTCGTCTCTCATATCCCTCCATACAGTATAAGCAACATATATTTCCTCTCTGGAAAGTTAAGTCTTACAAACTGACTTGTTTCTTTTAGTGATGTGCTGCTCAGTAATGCTCTCTTTAATCTCACAGTGTTATATCACTCTTATTGTGGCCTGATTTATCCTCTCTAGATACTCCACACATACTACTCTAATATGTAAGGTGCAGCCAGATCGGTGGCCATAAAGTTTGTTAAGACCAGTAGCCTACACTGAAAATTATTATGATACAGAGCAAATAGGGGAATGGCAACATGAGTCATCAGGAAGCAAACTGGGCTATAATTTTAAAGCACATCAGCTATTCTGCTAAAAGCAGTCTCTGTGTGTGCTCTTTATGGCGTATGAGGGCTTTGCCTACCCTAATTTAACTGAACTAATCTGCACTTACTATATGGGATAAAAGTATACGTACTGTCAATTATCCATGTGCTATAAACTACATTACTGTTTAACTCTCTGCAATTTATTCCTCCAGCAATGCTCGAAATATTTTCTTGTCTAGGAAAATGCCAAGAGAGTTGAAAAATACTTTTCAATAAGATGAAAAGTTTCTGGAAAGTCATCAGTGCAGTACTCCAATTAGTTTTTGTATGGCATAAGTTTTAATGGCATCATACGGTTATCCCCAAGTATTTGCAAGTGGTTCTATATTTTTTCTTTCAGAGAAGTTCTCTCATCACACACAAAACAGCCATCATCCCTTCTTTTTTACTACTTGTAATAGAAAGTTCACTTTCAATAGAATAGAAAGTCTTAGTAAAATTAATGTACAAATATTACTCCAGAAGATTTTCCATAATATCTCTGCAATATTAAAACTAGCACAGTGCTTTGTGGAAACATTTCCTTTTAATGAAAAAAGCAATTCTTTCATTAAGGGGAAGAATTTCAATGGCAATGATTCTGAAGGAGACTACAGAGCTAGAGGATAGCAGGCGAACAACAATGGCAGGAAAGTTAACAGGTACAGTGTTGTGTTGCTTAGAAGACAGCAAGAAGAAAAATATTCCATTTTCTGCAACTTTAATATATTTATTATACCTAGTCATATATAACTCTAGAAAAACAAGGTGACTCCTAAGATACTTCTTGGATGTACACCAATTTCCATCTGACTTTTACTAAGAACAGCTTTTCAGGTACAGGAACAATGACTTCTGTGTAAGGAGACTACCCTAGTTATATGTTCTGCAATCTAAAGAGTCAGCAGCACATCGACATTGCTCTTTTGCAAAAAATTTAGTAAAGAAAACAAGAAATTTGAAGGGGAGTGAATCCCTGTCCTATCTGATCAGAAACGTTAATCTCTGAACTGGTATTACCATAAAATTATTCCGAAGTGACTGAGAAAATATTCAAATTCCAATAGACAGTGTATAAATAAATGCATTCACTAGCAATTCAATGTAGCAGTGGTAAAAGGAGCACAAATACTTGGCATGTTCTTTCAGATGAAACATCACTGAAACAACGGAGTTCAGAGGCAAGCAAATATGTCACCTTTAACTTCAGATGCCAGCACACATATACAGGTTAGATGTATTGGGTACCATGACCCCTTCTCCATGATAGTAAAAGCAAGGCCTCTCTTTCTTGATACAATTTTACTCTGATAAAATGATGCACAGTACATGCACAGTGCACCACAGTGTAGCACCCAGTGCTTGTCCTGATTTGATGGTAGTGCAGCCTGGGGCTGAACTAGGTATTTCAGAAGGAGCCTGCCTGGCTTACCTGGAGGGCTGCTACATGATCTATCATATGCTCCAAGTAAGTCCTAAGTTTTCTCTTCAATACCTGTGCAATACACAACAAAAAAAGAAAATCTCCCAGTACACTCCTCCATACAAACAAATCTTTTTCAGAATATACCTGTACAAACCCATTTCAAGTGGGATCAGGCTACGGCATGTTACCAGATGCCAGGACTGGTTGGCTTTTTATGCCTGAAAGACAGCTGAAGACAGAAACTCTTACAAATGTCATTGCAGAGTTGAAAATAAGAACATTTCTTTTCTCACTGAATCCTGCTGGCACAGTACCCTATTACTTTTTTTTTTTCTTTTTTTTTCTTTTTTTTTCCTCTTTTATTATATCATCTGCAGGACCAGCTTTGAGTTACAATGCGCAAGACACTATGCAAAAGGACAGACTGCTCAAATGTTTTATAGACTACATGGGTAATACAGACAAGAGATGCAACTGCCACACAAAGGAATGGAGTGTCCTGACTACGCAACTTTATAGACCAGGCCAGGGTGACAATTATATCATACCCTCAAGGAAGATGCATTGCCAGGTATATTTTGATTACAGGATAAATGTATTGGTTGCTTTTTTGACTACACTGTAGGAGTGAGATTTCCAAAATTACCCAAGTGATTTCCCTGTTGGTTTTTTTTTTTTTTTTTCTTCTCCACTGAAAGTCAACATTTGTATTCCTAAATCACTTAAGATTTTATAAAGCAAGAGTAAAACAAAGACCATTCTTCATAGGGAGCCTTAGCATATTAGATACACCACTTGTCATTGCTGTAGGACCAAATCCACACACCTGGACAAATGCCCTTCACTAAAACATCATGCTATCATGCCTGCAGGAAACTGAAACAGACCTCATCTGAGAAGCAAACACACCAAGAATTGTTCATAAATTTTCTGTAGATCTCATTCTTCACAAATTCTATATGGCAAACAATTTTGAGAAAACACATTGAGTAAAATCCTTCTGCTCATTGACAATTCTTAAGCAACAAGAAAAGACTTTCTCTTAGAAAGAATTAATGGAGAAAAACCAGCCATAATATTCTGCTTTTTATTAGTAGCTATCAAAGTGGTATCATAATCCCCACTTTTTTCTTTTTCTTTTTCATCTTTTCAGTTAAGAACTGAGAAACAGAGAGATGATATGATTTTTTTTAAAAGCCAGAAACTGATAAACAATCCCAGGTCCATGCCCAATACCTATCCATAGAAACAAAACAAAAACATTGTTCCTACCTGAAAAGGCTGGATACGCTGAAGGAAAAAAAATACCAAGTTAGCACACTGCCTTGGATATCTTTTGTATTGTGGAGTCCAGAAGATATTGAATAAAAATAACTGTGGGTTTTTTTTTTTCCCTACACACAAGCTTTAAACATTTATATTATTTATTACGATGATCCTGAGCATTTTACTAAAAGCTTCATAAGTACATATTAATCATTTTCCCTCGAAGATTTTTAACAACAAATGTTGGCAGGATAGTGGGTACAGATAAAAGTGCATGAGTCATACTCCCATGACAGAAAAAATACTTTAAGTTACTTCTCTCATGTCTATTTTCTTGTATGCTGCTGGCTCAGACAGAGCAATGAATTAACTTAATTTTCCCTACTTAAAGGAAAACCATGAGACTACTTAGTCTTCTGTAATGAGAAATAAGGGCTGAAAACAATAAATTAACATATAAATTAGTTCATTGTTTTTTATAAGCCACAAAAGCTGGTGGCCACAGGTTTCTCTATGGCCATTTCTATATTTTCCACTATACATTACACATTTTAAAATTTGTATTAAAAGCCATATGACATCACTAAGCATCCAGAAAGACACACAAGACAGTCCTTTCACAGACAATTCTTCCAGCTCATGCTAGGGCTGGAGTAAGAACTCTATGCCTGCTTCTCAGGTAGAGGTGTCTCAGAAAAGAGGTCCTCTGTAAAGGCATCAGCAGTGTCCTTCTTTCTTATCAGCTATAATAGTGAAAGTGAACATGCACAAGAACAAAACAGCAGTGAAAGTTGCTCTGAGATCTTCTAGAAAGGGGAGGAGACTTGGTAAGCAGAAAATAGGTTAAAACCCACACTGTGCTCCCCAACTTCATTCTCTTGCATTCAGGATTGTCATAGAACAGTGGAGACTGCTCTAGCACATTGGAACAATGGATGTGGCTTGTGTGGCTGATGAAGGACTTTCCAATGGAAAGGAGCCAGGCTGTGACTGCAGAGCAGGAAGCTAACAACTGCAGGAGGCTGCAAGCTACACGGTTGTATATAGCTCCATTTCTGGAATGCGTATCGAGCCTGTGGTCAAAACTTGCTTTCTTTAAACCAAATTCAAAGGTATTAATGGGGATAGTAAAGATGTATCAGGGGACAGGTTAGAAGCAAGATTTATTAAAAAAGCTTTGAACTATGTATTTTATGCATGATGTTGGAAGAGAGAAAATCCAACTCTTGGCAAAGACCTTACAGGCACAGTTTTATTTCACTCTGAGTCCTCACTCTTCCACACCATCAAGAAAGGATACATTCACACCAATCTTTCATATACCTTTAGTATGAAATATAAGAGAGAAGCATTCAATTTGTTTCAGCCAGCCAGGACCAAAAGTAGTTCTGCTTGGTGACTAGACTGAGATTGAAACTGATCTCTGTAAGCACTCTTTTAACAGGTTGACCTTTATTGCCTCTCCACTTTACTTAAAACTCTTTCAGGAACTAAAGATATTCTGGAAAGAAGAATGATGTCACTGATCTGGTAATCCAATGGATATGCCTTGGGTTGGATTTTTTAATTATTATGACTGCCTATCTTGATCTTTTTTATACAGTCATTTTATACAAATTTATAGCAAACTGGTATGTAGGAATAAAAACTAAGAAAACAGTCCCATCATTTAATCTCTCTCTTACAACCCAAAGAAAAAGGAGAAGGTGTATTATTTAAGCTGGGGAATTTATCTACATTTCTGAGATGTACAAGGAGGTATCAGCTCTCCCTGCTGTATCATATTTACAATTTTTAATGCAATTATCCTCATAAGACTTGTTAGAGATGGGAAATGCAGGAAGACTACTGCCTGCTTAAAGTGGATAAGTGCCATTAATCCAAATTTACCAATGGTGGGCTGAGATCTGGGGAGGTTAAATAATTTACTCCAATTCATACAGTAAGTTGGTAAACCCATCACTTTAACGATGATTAATTTATTTGACAAGATCATAACCTTCAAAATGAAGTGTTCCATTTTTTCAATGAAAACTATTTTACAGGACCTATGAAGATTATCAGCTTTTGAATTTGACAGAAGTGGGCAGTAATAATTTTTAATTTACTGGTATCTGATTTAAATTGTTTTAAATTTGCTATTGATGAAAATAAAAATAAATTTACATACTCATATAAGCTTTAAAATCTCTCTGAACACTTTAAGTCCTGAAAGATGAATGTGTGCTATCCTGGTCTGTTCATTATGACTTTGTGTACTGCCAACCAAGCTACTTAAGGAGTTCCATTTCCACTATCAGAAATACTGATCTCAAGGTAACTGAAAAAAACCAACTCTCTCTCCAAAAGATCGTTTCATTTGTAGTTTCTTTGCGTTACTAAAGAGAAAAGCCCAAGGACGCCACATTTCCTACCCAGTATCTGTTACATGTGTTGTCAGCATCTAGATGTAGAATCCTGTTACTCACTAGGCAGAAGGGATTTGCCTGCATGTGCTTAAAAGGAAAATCAGCTGCACACTGTGTTAAGTAAGCAATATGCTATTAAGTTGAGGTTTTTTATTGCAAAACTTACAAATTGTATAAGAGCTTGGAATAAAGATCCCTAAAGTATATAGGGTAGAGAAATTTTATAATAAAGAATTTTAAGGAAACTTTAAGGAGTAAACCCAGGATTTTTCAGAGAATAATATTTTTTAAATGTTGAGTTCTAGTCTTGTCTAAAAATCAACCTCAACTTAAAAATACCACTTTTTCCCTCACAGGATATTTACACTTTAAAGGCAGCTGAAACATGATACTTTCAAAACAGTAAGATTATGTGTCACTCACGGCTGAGCTGGGAACTGAAATTCCTTCAGTCATTCCCGTGTTCAGCCTATTTCTGAAGTTGTGAGAAAGTTGGGTACTTGTTTTCCCATTTCTTACTGAAAAGCAGCCAAACAGTAAGCTTTAATTTATTTCTGACTTCTTAGGAACAGCTATAACCCAGGTACAGTACAAGTCCCAAGGCTGCCTGGGTAAACATGACCAACAAAGCAAATACACCTTTACTGTGAGAGAATAAAGGGATAGAAGCAAGTGTTAAGAGTTATATTAAGCCTAGAAATATTCCCAGGTTTAATGCTGGTTTGTTTCAGTAACATTATGTGTTTTGTGTCTTTACTTCCACCTCAGCCTGCTGCAGTTATTTTTTTTCCTGTCCTGTTTCTATATTCTGTAGATTAATTTAAAGCTTAATCCTTTCCTCTGATATTTAGGAAGGCTAATCTATTTTAGCCAATTATTAACATTCAAGGGAGTATTAATGTATGAGAGAGTCTGGTGTGGCTGTCTTTGCTATTAGCTATTCTACAGGAAGCAACAAGAGAGACAAAATATACATGTCAATAATGGATAAGAAATGTAACGATAGAAGGGTTCAGGTATTGTGATGGGTCTGGTGAAGGGACTGGAGGGAAAGTCTTAGGAGGAGAGGCTGAGGGAGCTGGGCTTGTTCAGCCTGGAGAAGAGGAGACTCAGGGGGGACCTCATCACTCTCTACAACTCCCTGCAGGGAAGTTGTAGTCAGGCAGGGGCCGGGCTCTTCTCCCAGGCAACCAGTGACAGGATGAGAGGGCATGGCCTGAAGCTGAGCCAGGGGAGGTTGAGGTTGGA
>JANHGN010014974.1:0-24919 GCA_024605025.1 Megaceryle maxima | reverse complement strand
CTCTTCCCCAGACTGAACAAGCCCAACTCTCTCAGTCTGTCCTCATAGGAGAGGTGCTCCAGTCTGCTGATCATCCTTGTGGCCCTTCTCTGAACACATTCCAGCACATCCATGTCCTTCTTGTAATAGGGGCTCCAGAACTGGATGCAGTACTCCAGGTGAGGTCTCAGGAGAGTGGAGTAGAGGGGGAGAATCACCTCCCTTGACCTGCTGGCCACTTCTCTTGAAGTGTGAAAATCTCTTGTGGATTTCTTTCCAGCTGTTGATACTACTCCAGCTGTTGATACTGCTCCAGCATTACAATACATATTACCTTTTCTATATAATAAACGCATGAAATGAGATAAAAAGGGAGTGAAGCTTAAACTTAAAAATGATGTAGCTTTGCTTAGAGTCTCCTAACTGAATAAAGCTTGTCTTTATGGTCTGTTAATCTACCTTCAGAAAACACCTGGTATATTATTATGTAATACTGGCAATAGACCTCCAAATTTGACCTCAAAAATGTGAGGCAACCAACATTTTTAGAAATGTGCGCAAAAGGATTTCTACAAGGCCACAGAATCCCCCTAACCTTCTAGCTCTAAAGAGCTGTATGCCGTACTTGCACTTTCTAGCCACTCCAAATGATTTCTTTGTAGTCCTTTCCTAATAATAGGTAATTATCTAAACTTCAGAGCTCTCAGAAGTGACAGATTCTAAAAACTATGGAAGTTGGAAAAACAATACTTTTGTTTTAAAAATGCAGTGGTTAGGCTCTTTCATCAGAGAAAACCATTCGGTTTCCTCACCAGGAGGAAGATAAATGCCAAATCAGACAAATCAATGTGAATAATACTAATTTAAAACTATTTAATAATGTATTGTTTGGATTCTTCTCTGTGTTTTCTCCTTGCAAAACACAGGGCTTCACAGTGGCAGCGATTCAGAACAGAGAGAGGGAAAGCAGTTTCCCTGACAACAGAACCACAATGTGATGCATGAGATATAATTAAAAGGTCCAGAACATCTCCCTTGCAACTTAGCTCTCTTCTCATTATAACGCTTCACATCATAGATCACATGGGTGAACAGGCACCTGTACTCTGTTTACTTTTTGCTTTCCCTCGTCATGCTGAAGAGCAGCAAGTAAAATTGTGTTCCCCTAATTAGGGAGTTCACTCACCTTTCAAATATCCAAGCTGCTGAGGCAGAATCTGTTGTTAGAGAGCTGCCTCTGAAGAGAGAAAGGTGGGAAAAAACATTAAAAGCCAGAGACAAGCCGTAATCAAATATTTTCTTAAGTGGCCTGGCTTTTGGGGAATATGGTCTTTGAAATACTTTCCTTGATTCTGCAGGCTGAAAAAATAAAATTTTTTTTTCCCACCTGCCTCAGCCACGTCTCATCTTTGCATGAAAAAGCACAGGCTGTGCAAGTTCTGCACAGCTGCAGTGAGTGTGGCTTGATCAGCAACACATCCCTTTCAATTTCATAGTTAAAGAACTTGGCTGGATCCTGACACCCACATTACCATCCACATGACATCACACTGCAAGGATGGCAGACTCTGGCACCTGTGAGATTTTTTTATCCTTTAGGGAGCATCTACTAATATTTCTTAATTGCACAGATGTCTAAATTCATTAAAATTGCCATAACATTCCCCTATTGTGTTATTAAAAAAAAAAAAAAAAAAAAGGCTAATCATTAAAGGCAAAATTCTCACTTCCATTTAACTTTTTTTCTTCCCCAAGCAAAAGAGTTCAAAATAAAAATAAAAGTAATAAAAAGAACATTAGAAACTTCCATTTGGCACAGAGGACCCTTACAGATGAGTCAACTGCAGGCTATTGACCATGTGACATCAAACTAATTAACTGTGACCAGAGAGGGCAACAAAGATGGAGAAAGGTCTTGAGGGCAAGACATACGAGGAGTGACTGAAATCACTTGGCTTGTTCAGCTTGCAGAAGAAAAGGCTGAGGGGTGACCCCATTGTAGTCTATAACTTCCTCAAGGTGGGTAGTGAAGGGGAGTTGCTGGTCTCCTCTTTGTGGTGACTAGGGATAGGACATGAAAAAACAGGATAAAGCGTCACCAGGGGACGTTCAGATTGGACATTAAGAAAAGGTTATTCACTGAGAGGGTGGTTGGTCACTGGAACAGGGTCCCCAGGGAAGTGGTTAATGGCACCAAGCCTGTCAGAGTTCAAGGAGCATCTGGAGGACAGTCTTAGTCATACGGTTTAGTCTTAGGTAGTCCTGCAAGGAGCAGGGAGTTGGACTTGATGATCCTTATGGGTCCCTTCCAGCTCGAGATATTCTGTGATTCTATGACTCTACATAAACCCCAGTGGGATGTGGGAGGTGACTGCTAATACTGCAAGTAAGTGACAAAAGCTCCAGGAAGCTTTACCACTAAAGCATGGCATACAGCCATAATTTAGACAGCCTTCCCTGTGCACCTTGAGAAATGCTGCAAACTATCCCTGCTCTAACATCAGGAGAAAGTCGACATTACTTAACACCTCATGTATCCAAAAGCTCTACAATTTTTTTCTTGAAGATGCAGTTAAAACACCTGGCAATAGAAAGTGAAAATTTCTTTTGGATGTTTCATATAGTAAAATTACTGTTTAGCTGTAACTTTTCATAACCTTATGCTGTTATTTCCTCTGAAAATTGTATCATGTGTGCATAGAAAAATAAGGATTTGTAAATATTTATGTCTAATTTGAGCTCCAAAAATATTGGTAAGTCAACTCTGTGTATCTGTGTAAAAGAACAGTATTGGCACACAAATTTGGGTTAAAGCAAGTTCAAAAATTGAAAGAAAATTTTAAAATGTACTATTACAACCTTTTTTTATTGTATTCTGTTGGCTCTAAACATGTAGCAAAGGCTCTTAAATCTTACTCATAAATTTAAAAATACTGTGCCTATGTCTGGCTACAGATTTCATCCAGAGGAAGTTTAAAGAAATTGGAAAATATGTTTTTATATCCTTACTTGCACAGTTCTTCATGATCTATGAAGACCCAACAATTATGCTGACATTGACAAACTGTCTTTTCATGTGGTCTAGAATCAAATTAACAAAGAATTTTCTCTATTGAAATAGAAAGATTATTTGAATATTTTGAATTTACTCTTATGTTATTACTTTTAAGTAATGATAATAAGATCCAAAGTTCATCAAATTCATACTAATATGTTTATTTTTACACTCGACTCTAAGATTTGTAGTTTTTAAAAAAAACTTCAAGTCCTCAGAAGTATGGTCAGTTTTGCTAGAATGCTTTCTGTCTTTCATTTTCTGCCACTGGTATTTTAATGAGATTATTTTTGTTTAAATGAGTGTCAGTTACTTCTACAAGATCCTAGCAAACAAAGCATTTTAAAAAAATCTTATAAAAACATCTCATGAACCAAACACAGACAGCATTTGGGAAAAAGAAACAACAAAAAACTTCCGTAACAGTCCCCAGATGTTGAGAATTGGCTCCCCAGGTACTAATTCTATTGCCCTTTACACAAATTAAGATACTACACTTCAATGTTCTAATCACTGATGCTTACTTCAAATGGTTTTCTTGCTAAAATGTTTGAGGCCTTCTTGATATTGTCATTAAACACAGTATTTTACTTCTGTAGATACAGACAAGAAGATAAACAAGCTACATGACTGGAAGTATACATTCGGTATAGTGTTGATGTGTATATTTACTTGGGTAGCTTTCGGACTTCAAATTAGGTTCAAGATTTGCCAAATACCAGAGCAGTAGCATAATTCTACCAGTAGCATAATTCTACGAACAATACACTACGCTGAAGGAAGTTATTTTTTGCTGAATTCAAAAGTTAAAGGATGCTGGATTAAGCAAGACAAGCCTCTGAAGGGAAAGCAATGTGATCATATTAAAATGAACACATGAATGTATATGTAACCCCATAAATTTGTTGCCTCTTAGCATTCCGGTGCTTCACTTTCAAATCTTAATGTTTTTGCCCACAGCTCTTTGCACATCACGTTTTTTTCTTCTCCAAAGCAGACTAGAAGAGTGATTCTACTACCGTACTTTTCATGAGGCATCATCCAAGTACCTCAGCTTTTAGCACAGATATATCACTGCTGTGGGTACTGGACTAATTTCAGTGAAGGACAAAGCAGGAAAGAGGGAGTGCTTTCTCTCCCTACTACCTTCTAACTCGAGCATCATCTGCTGCTTTCCTGAAGATGGTGGAAAACATGCTCTTTCAAAGGTAGCTCTTCAAACTGAATGGATTTCTCTGTCTAACAGCAAAGACTTTTTCCAAACACTGCATGGATTAATATTGTTCAAAGTAAAGGTCACACAAATCCTTTCTAATAGGAGAAGCATTAAGTGACTTAACAGCATCTGTCAATAAATAGCAGTTCCCTTAATAGTAGTCAACAGTGTCTTCACCTTAGTTATTAACAGTACTAAAACATTCAGTGGTATTTATACTGTGTTTTCACCTAGTACTAAGTAGGAATACTACCATTCCTTACTGGAGGCTGAGTACAGATCTTTCCCCTGCTTAAGCCTCACTTAGGACTTAGAGCATGAATAATCTGTGCTGGATCCTTGAACATTTCCTAATACCATGTCTTTGGGTTAGTAGAAAGCTGTCACATTAAGCTTTTAAATAATAGCTTCCTAACTCTTCTACTTGAGTTACATGCTGTAACTCCAAGTTCTGCTCCTCCTCAGTTTCCATTCATTACTAATGTTTTCCTTTATAATCACTTCCTTAAAAACGAGAGGACACATATTCTATTCCTGATTTATCTGTGTCACTCTGTTAACAGGAAAGCATGAAAGGAACCAAGCACAAAATCTGAATCAGTATGCAGTAAACCCCTTAACTTACATCCTTAAAATATGAAAACATCATCACAAATACTGGTCTATAGACCAGTCTCTTCACAGTAAATGCTGGAGTGAGGTCTCATTAGTAAGACTTCATTATCTTAACAATAGATTACTGACATTTATTAGCAATAGAATAAAATATTATTATACTACATATTATATATAGAATTTAAGGTATATTAAAATTATAACTTTTGTTATTAAAATTATAACTGTGGTGCAGTAACTGACTTTTCTTGATGCCTGTGCATTTATTTGTTAATTTACAAAATTCAATAAATCTCTGTAGGTGTCCAACTGGGTTGAGAGATTTGGTGAGAATCTAATGTATTTTAGAGATAGCATTGTTCACTATGCAATTAAGAAAAAAATTAATTAAGCAGTACTTTAAATATATGGTTAAGCCCACTTATCAGCTCACTAAATTAAACCGTCCTCTTAGATACGTTTTTTCCATGCACCAAACCATCTTGCATTACTGTACTGTAAATCTGCTCATTTATTACCTTTTGTAATAAAAATAATTTCTGTTCTTAATGTCAAGAGAAAAATTACCAGTTGAGAAAAGTTAATCGTTGCTCACTCCACAGAGCACTTCACGTCCATTACTGCACATTGCATAAACAAATTTGCAAATTTAAACAGCATTTTCAGCAATAGTTAATGTTTTCAGTCTAGTTGGACAGTGCAGGTGTGGTAAGAACTATTGTATTTTTACCCATATGCATAAAAGCATTTGAAAGTCTTTAAGATATTTAAAGTCTTTAAGAATTTAAGATACTCTTTTTAAGATTGCAGGGCTATATAACCATATAGATAGTAAAGGGCTAAGCATGGCATCATGATAAACCTGGATAATGTCTCCAAATGTTACAGACAAAAATGGGTTATTTTATCAGTCCATCAGGCCATATGAAGTTTGCTGTTACTAAGTCTCGAATCAAACTTACCCCATAGTACACTATGATCCTAGAATAATTTCTGGTGTGATGAACTATGTTGTATTCAAATTACTCTGGGTGCAACCCATCTGGAGTTAACCATATCTAAGCCAGCTATCTCCACTGCCTTTATACTGGGGACAGAAACAAAAACTTCCAGGCCAACATTCATCTCACTCTAAAGTAAATGTTGAAAATAGGCTGGATGACTTGCCCCAGTGTTTCTTCTGATGACATTAGAATAGGCCTTCAGGCTTCAGTGTCAGCACTATAAACACTGTGACTACATTTACAAATATGTTACACATCATTTTCTTATTCTGAGGGTTATCCTCAGAATGCATAAAGTGTTAATCATGGCCGCTGTGCTGTAACAGGTGTAGACCACTGAATACCATCACAGAGGTCAATTAAATCCTATGTAGCACACTGCCCTGTTGCAGCTACATAAGGCTCAAACTGTCATTTACACATCATCCTGACTGTTACTGGTGATCCTACATTGAGAAACCGTAAGGGACACCTGTAGACTCATCTCACTAGGTCATGCTGCATTTCTTACCAATGATCAAACATGCATCTAACAATTTTATATCTCCATGATACATATGGTTCTTAAATTGTGGGATTTAGACATAGAGCCTCTTATTATCATTTAGCTGAATGATACTTCACAATTACTTAACAATTTAAGGTTGGGAGAAATATTTATATTTTCTGTACTCTTCTTGTGTAGTCTTCCTTCTCCAGAAGTTTTTTTATGTTCTGCTTTCACATCATTGCTGGCAAATAATGGATTTAATTTAAATTTAACATTATTGTATCAACTTTACCTTCCTAAAGAGCTTTCCACTTGAACTTTACAGCAGTCTTAGCAAAGCTGCACTTCTGCCAACAGATGAACTTTGGTGTTGTTTTTACAGTATGATTATGTTCTCCATGCATGAAACATTAAGCTTATGACAGGCTGCCAGTCTGGAGGCAACAGACTGGTTTAAGTGCCTCAGGGGTGTCATGCCAATCAATACTCTTGTCTCACTCTTATCAGCCATAGAAATATGTATTAATGAAGGGTGAATAATTAAAAAGAGAGGATGAATTACAAGGGACAAGACAATGTCAAAAGAATGGGAACTCAAAAAAAAAAAGGAGCTGAGAAAGATTCAGTCTGCTTAAACGAGGTTTCCAAAACACAGTAACATTCACAGTGTGCCACTTAAGAACAGCCACACATTTCCTCCCCATCTGCCTCATTTTGGAACTTCAAAGCATCCAGTTGAATCTGAAGATGTCAGAAGCTGATGTGAAAGGCTGTAGAGAGATGAAAACCATTCAAGTCCTACAATATTCAGGAGCAATTCTATTTGCTATTATTGACTTCACACCAGAGTAGCCCTCCCCATTCTTTAGGAAGCATCAGACAAGAAAGGTCCATGAGCTCTCCAAATTCTAGACTGAAGTTTTTAAAGAACACATATTTGAATCATCTAGGAGTGTCTCATCCAACAGATACATTGCTTTAAGCACAGAGTTCTTCATATAGCCAACAAATATTGGAGAGAAAGAAAATGACAGAGAGATATTGTCAGGCAGTTTTGGCCTTCAGAGAAGACCAACATCTACCTACTCATCAGGGTCCCTTCTCTCAACCTTGCATATCTGTCTAGATATGTGTTGAGAACAGTGTGGATCCACCTGGAGTACGCATCTGTAAAGGGCAATAATAATCTCTCAGCATCCTCAATAAAATTCAGTTTTATCTATTATTCCTTTTATCTAACCACTTCTTTAAATAGATCCCCTTGCTCTCTTTCCCTTTTCTTATCCTCTGAATTGTACAGTGAAAGGAAAAACATATTTTGCAATGAGTTATCTGTATTTAGCACCACGTTCAGCTCTGTGTTTCTACCACTCTCTCTGCTAATATGGAAAGCCTATTAACCACTTCTCAGAACAAGTACTGGATTTTCTTCTCACTTTGAACATAGAAATATCAGTGGCAAAGTCCAGAGAGGCTCAACCAGAACCTCTGGCATGATGAGTTTGTTTCTTTAAGCACAGCTCCTTTCCATATTCATGGGGACAAATCAGATACTGACTTCTATGTAGGTGCAAGGCAATGTTGTCTCCAAGAGTCAAGTCAGTAACTAATAAAGTCAAGGACAATACAAAATGCAATACAAGGATAATACAAGTCCAGATGAGGTCCAGATATTAAAAATGCCTTAACAATCCAAGTAGAAACAGCTTCAGGCCAAACGAAGTCTGTGTGAGCTCTGTACACAGAACCCATAAGGTTTTGCAATAGCAATTGTAAAAAGTGAGAAATAAAGCTGGATTTGTGTGAAATATTGATTGAAGTAACAATCAAAATGTTAATCCAGTGGACAAACTTCTTTTTTCACCTACCAAACCGTATCAAACCCAGCATGATATTATACAGACACCTTAAGAAAAATTACTTTTTTCAGGGTTATTTTGTTGACTGCACAGGTTGGTACATTATAAATATAGTAAGGAAAATGTTTGTTTAAACCCTGACACAAGAGAGACATTTTATGAATGCAGAATACAATGAATGGGGTATGTGAAACACCTAGCAATGGATGCCATGTACTAGTTGGTGATTGTATTAGTAGATATTGGGATGTGGGATCCATAAAAGGGTAGAAAAAAAAAATTATTAAACATGGTGATTTAAAGTAAGATTACTTTACATCTGATAAAGCTAATGTGCTAGGGTATTTCACTGTGGCAGAACAGAAAACAAATTCTAGTTATTCTTAAAAATACTAGCACTTATTTCCAAGAAGTTTCTAAATCACATTTTGTGTCACTTCACTTCCCAGAAGGCTAGCAGTGTTCTCAACTACTATCCCCAGAGCATAATTTGATACAGAAAATCTTACGGTGTTCTGACACAAATTTAAACGTTCATTTTTAAACAGCAGTTAGTTGCAGCAATCTCAGGTCGTGGATTATTTCATTCATAACTAGGTAAAAACCAGTAGTCTTCTGTAGTGGATTCTTATTTCCCTATAGATTGTTTTCCACCACTTGGGTTACAATTATATGGCACTGTTAGCAATGAAATTATAGTCATTTCCCCAGAAAGTGGACTATTTCTCAATAACTGAAGTCTTAGAGCACTCAAGGGCAGTCAGTTGTGGAATGCAGTGCTATTAAACAGTGAGTGAAATTCCTCTCTTTTGTGGTTAAAGTTTAGCTCATACTCAAAGCTTCAACCTCTGGAAATGACACAGCAGTAATCTTACTTTGAACCTTAATGTATGGCAGGTTTTTTGCTTCAATTTAGCGTGCATTTGAAGCAGTGCCTCAGTGGCAGTAATTTTAGATTAGTTAGCTCCACTTTTCATAGTAATCCCAAAATTTCAAGCAGCAGCACTCTAAATCTTGTTTGTCAGCACTCAAACCTCTAGCGAGCAGTTTACTGAAAATCTCATTATTACTTATAAATTGCATGTAGGTCCCAGATACTTTGTATTCCAAATTAACATACACAAAAATATGCCCAAATTCTAAGTAAAGAAAAAATAAAGATCATGATAGCAGCCTGCAGTTTTCTATAGCATCCCCAGTTTTCTATAAAGTGTTCTCCCTTTCCTTATCTCTTGTTTTGGATAGGTAGCATGAAAAGTATATAACATGCTTTCTACAAGTGTATTAACCACAGTCAGCATAAATGCCTAACACAAAACGGAGTGCACAATGACAAAAATCCTATGGCAAGTGCTACTAGGGATTATGTAAATGCATGTAGTTTATACCAGAATTACAACAGAATTCCACAGGAATTACTATGGCTGTAGAACTGGGCTGTAATCAGATGTAAATGATCATTGTTTTCCCCTTCTCATTTACTGAGCTTCAGACTATTCTGAAGATATGTGGTCAGAAGTACTGTAATGAACAAGTACTGCTTCTAGCTCTATCACCTAAAGACTGAATCTTGATCTCCTTCAGACCCTTCTCTAATCTCCACATATCTTGTTTTCTTTTGGGTTTTTGAATTTGAAAAAAAATTAGTTATCTAGAATTACTTTCAGGCTATCCATTTTCTGCCTCCTCCTGGATTTCCTAGGATCCCACTGTTCATAAATACAAATATTTATATGGATATATCTTTTTAATCTCTCTAGATAAAAAATAGTACTAAACTATGGTATTAATGTGCCATTCTAATTGCTCTTGTCAATTTTATGCATATAAGTCAGAATATCTGTTAAACTTGCAATTAATTTTAATTAGCTACAGGCTCTTGGTCTTCAAGACCTACTGTCATTTATACCTCCTCTTCATGCCTGTGGAAAAATAAATCCAAAGTTGACCTATTTAAAAAAAGTTACAATTGAACTGCTTTACTTGATACTGTGAACTAATTCTGCAGGGACAGTGTAACTGAAGCAGAGGGTAAATGTACTTGAAAAGTGTAGTTTTATTCTCTCAGCAGAAAAAAAAAAAAAAAGAGGAGAGTGATGTGTTAACAGCAGTGATGTTCTTACGTACTGAAAAACTTTGAGACAATCACTGTGTTTAACAATTTTCTAATTTTACCATTGACTCTATAATACAAAGGAAGAATGTAAAACCTTTCCAATATAGCATAAAGTTAATCCCTGTGAGAAGGTAATGAAGCTGCTAATGTTTGGCTAAGCATCATCCTTCGCTAACACACTGCTATGCAGGTACAGAAGAGCAAATGACTTACCTCAGCATCTCACACAAGTGAACACTCATTAGAGCAGGGCAGCAAAGGCCAATAAGAGTATCAGTCAAATTATTCTGATGAGAGCTGCCATTACCCAAGACATAGCTGAGCAGAAACCTAAAATATTGGTTCTAATTAAAAGCAGAGGAGACACCTACACTTAGGATGAAACCTCTACAAAAGGTTTCCTGCATGTTTGAACTTCTTAATTCTCTTCTTAGACACTTAAAATGATTTTCCTTATTCAGTATTGATTATTTACATCTTATACCTAGTCTTGGCAAATGAATCAATAAATGTATATATGTTTCTAATACATTCCCTCACAAAACAAACAAGAGAAAAACAAGTTAGACATCCCAAAGCAAAAATGCATACATTGATTCTCTTTTGATTGATATTAACTGTTACTGCATGTTTTGTAGTGATTAGCTTACATAACTTGCAGTATAACGAGACAGCAGGGGGCCACATAATGTAAGGCATCAGGAGAGTACCTGAACTCAAAATGGGTTATAAAAAGTGGTCATGAGAAAAGGAAAGAGCAGTAAAATTTTGGAAGCTAAAAATGTGAAAGAATCATAACAGTAGGTTAAGATTTAAAAGATTTATGCTACCAAAATACAAAATGCTAGAAAAGCAAATAACTTGAAAATCTTTATAGCCTGACAGTCATATAAAATAAAAAATACTACAACAAAACAAACTAAAAGGCACCATCATGTAAATGCGAATAGATTATGTGTGGTAAGAAACAGTCTTTTAGCTGAGTTCCCTCCCAGAGAATGAGGGCATCTCATTCAAGTTCCTTTCTTTGCAATTTAGCTATTTCCTTTCAGAAATAAGTATTTACTCATGTCACGAGTCAGTCAAAAATGATCACCATTGATAACTATCACAAATGAGAAACATCAACTATTTACAAACCTGACAAGTTTAAGTTACTAAGGAAACTCTGAAGTTGGATGGACTGTAATCAATGAATACACTCCTGCAATTACCACTGTGAAATCAGTCAATGTAGACATAATTACAAAGGTTTCCAAGTCATTACGTATTTGAAGCCCTTTGTAACAGAGAACCTGTCTGGAATAATAAAAGGTCCTACAAAAACTGTGCACCTCTTAAGCGTGATTAGTTAGTATATATGAAATGAAAAATTATATCCTCATGTATTTAATCCTTCATCCTGTCTCACTCATTCAACAAGAGTTATTACAAACAATTCAAGATCTGAACATGTCTTCACTGTGCTCAAATCTTCCACAAGGTGATGCAGGCTTTATTTAATATTAGCAGTGGGACTGGTGTTGCTACAAAGGCCTTGCCCACTTTTCAGAAAGTAGTTCAAATGCAGTGATTTTCTTATCCAAAGCCATCAAAATAAGCACATAACAATTGGAAATATGTTGTCTATTTACTTTTTAGAAATTTGAGTATGGATATGTAAAAAGTAGTGATGCAACTTAAACACTGTCTGAAAATAGGGGGAAAAAAAAGAAAAAAAGCCAATCCAAATGACAAAACCTCTATGCAAAGCTTTGGTTTAATAATGTCCTTTCTTGGAATCTTGAGAAAGTGCAGAACACACTAAAAAAAAAAAAAAAAATCTGAGCTATTACTATACACTAAGGTGGACAAGTCTTTATGATGAAATGAACAAGTTACCAGAAAAAATAATTGTTGCCTTATGTTGCAGCAATGTAGAAATGTATCTTCTATTCCAAGAGGTATGAGATGTTGCAAGTAGTAATGAGCAACTTATGTCTTTGAGAAAGAAGTATGATATAACCAGAGAAAAAAGGCTTCCAAAAATTTGGTTGGTAAAAGGCTTCTAAACAAAGAATTGAATAGGTTTTGGGAAATTCAGGTATCAAACAACTTCAGCCAGAGCGAATACTACTGTGCTATTTTGATGTGATCCTCCTAAAAATGCAAGTGATTTAATACTCTACTTATCCTCAAAAGGGAAATAACAACACTAAGTTATTAGAAAAGTGACCAGCAATCATGTTCTGTGTTAAGTAGCCTGACAGTCCATGTGCTATTTCTGCCTGTAAAATCCATGACTGATGAGCATCTGTACAGTTTGCAAAGTAAGAAAAAAAAAATTTGGCTACTTCATTCTATTGCAATTTTAAAAGCAATGTTTCTAACACTGAAAGAGTTTGGTCTGAAAATGTAATGGATTCCAAACATTCATTTTCTTCATAAGTATCTTATTAATTATCTGCTTTATTCTGAAATTTAAAATAGAACATTACCATTTCATTTTTTTTTCCTTCAGGTACATAAGGTGGGTGCAGGTAGCTACTTAAATGACACTTTTTAAAATTTATCTAAAATGTTTTAAAATACTTCCAGTAGGCAAGTACTAAGTATACAGTATATCAAATTAAATATGGTTCTCCCGTGCATTATATTTGTTCACATTTACATAAAGCGTCATAAAGTCATGACATTTGTTTAAGTATGAAAAGTGCCATGAAAATCAGACATGAATATTCAAAAGGAATGATTTATTATCATTATAAATAAATGTTAATTTCTAACAATTCTATCTTTACTGCTATCATTCTATGATGTTATTGCTACTAATCTCAGAATATAGCAGGGTAACACTTTTTATCCAAGCATCTCCTGCAAGGGTTAAAATGTTACATCTCTTCTGGACACCAAGATGGAAACATGAAAAATTGTATGGTGCTTATAAAGTCAAATCTGCAAACATAAACCTGATCTAAACCCAAGCACCATCCCAGTTTCCAGTCTATACTATCCTCCCAATAGCAAACATTTCCTGACAAAGCTTATCTCATACTTTCATCTGTTGGTTGGAAATAACTCCGTTCTGTGGTGATAGATACATCATCACAAAGCATAAGCAAGTCCTTTGCTACATAATATTTTCAAATTCTCAGTCCCGATAAAAAAGATGCAACTGGTCTCTAAATTAAAAAGGTCTTCAGAGATTTCAGTATAAAATGCAATTACAGAGTAAAGTGAAACATTTAACACAGAGAATTATACAATACTAATATGTGATGTTGATAGTGGCAAACAGGGACAGGGAACATCTTCCCTAGAAGCTAAAAGAGACTTCCAGTGTTAAAAAGCCAAAACATAGCTGAGGAAATGTGGTAGGCTGTGAAGCAAAATCTGAAAAATCCCTGATAAAACTGAAGCATAAAACCCTTAAGTTTTAAAAAGACAACAACTGGTACTGTTCTATCACTGAAGAGGAACTAATACTATTTCAAACTAGATTCAGTACAAGATTTCAGTACTATTTCCAGTAGATCATATGTTTTCTATATATTTAATCTGAGGAATTAAAGGGGTGTCAGAGGAATCTTATTTGATGGCACTGAATCAAAGTCTGTAATTACAGAGTCATGTCTGATGACCCTCCGATACAGAAAGTCTGGTTCTCCGATACAGAAAAAGCAACTTCATTTATTATCATTCCTTGAAGTAGTTGGAATGACTCAATAGATTTTTTGGAACTTCTGCAGATGAAGGAAAGAAGAACCTAAGTGTGAATCCTTTCACACAGGATCTTTTTCTAAGAAGTATCAAATATTGTCTATACCACATCAACATTTAAAAAAATCTTGATGGCTGTAATAATATTTTCACAGTTGAGAGCACAGTTTTAGTACCAACAAATCACATCAATCTAGAGTGGGCAATTTTTTTCTACCCTTAAAGGTCACATAGTCATTCTGCAGGAGTAGAAGAGACAGAGCTGTATAGATGAGCAAATCAGAATGTTTGTGCTGCCACAACTACAGAATCAATCAATACAGGTCAGTTTGAATTATTCAGTGAGACAGTTGATAGGCTCCTATCTGCAGTTTCCAAAATTTAGTATTTTCCCCAAAACTCAATTAATGCATTACAAAATTATTTGTAAATATGCTCAAAACAAAAAAAGATCTGGCGCTGGTGGTTGTCATTCTAAGTTTTATAATAAATATTTGAAAGTGTGTGCACTGCCTCTAGTATTTTAGAGCACCTGAAAATCCAATCATCTCTTCAGAAGCTGGCATATGATATGCACTTTTTAATTACTGAAAATGTTTAAGGGATCTATTCAGGTGTCAGAAGCAACACCATGAAGGTTAGGTCTGTAAACATATGAGGTGCATCAAGAGATTACATGATGTAAAATTTATGTCATGAGCTTTAGCCTAAATAATTTTAATCCAAATTCTTAAATTATAAATAAAACACTTCCTATGGAAGTCACAGAAGTATCTAGGAAGCACTTCTTATTCAAAAGAAAGGCTAAATTTACAGAACTGTTATCTTTTGCAAATGGTTCTACCTTAGTCATCACACTGATTTCAACTAGTGTGCTTCCTTCCTGCTTATCCATTTTTTTCAACAAGTATCCATAATCTGAAAATCTACCCTGCTTATTCATGCAGAAGATGAAAATTTCTGGAATTATAAGATTTGAAAAATTGCAGAAGTTAAGAAATCTGCTTGGTACTTCCTTTTTGCTTGTCTTCATTGAGCAAAATATTTTAGAGCACTGGATAGAAAATACAGGGCATTGTCCTTCTTACTGACCCTTCTAAAATACAACAGTGCAATAGAAATGCCACAACAATGCCAACAGTATATTTCAGGGAAATGGATATACAATGTCATTGTCTCTTCCACCTTAATTCCAATCATGGACACTAATAGGTGATTCCATTCCAGACAGACCATATCGATAATTCTGTCTCTTCACTGCTTCTACTCTGCCTATTCCTGCAACTTGGCTGAGCTGAATTATCTGGTAAGCAATGGCCGCTGCCCTCCAAGTCTGGAACAAAGACTAACGTGTTCAAAGTGTCAAGATTTCATTTGTTACTATTGCATCTCTAATACAAAGGATTTATCCACTGAGAATGTTGAAACATTTCATCAAAGCAAGCAGTACTTCTGAGTGTCAGTCTTGCATTGTAGAACCCATCCATACAGCTGCTTTCAATAGCAGAATCTGCTTCTTCAATCTTGCATTTGCTAATAAAATTCTAAGGTACAGCAAATAAAAACAAAACAAGTCAATCAAAGTGACACCGCATCTCCACATTGTAATTCACAGGCAATTGCCCTGTCACGCATTCTAAGGATTTGTCATAATATCTTGATATTGTATCATGCCTTGATACCAACTCCCAATAACAGAACATGTTTGAATGCTGCTTCTTTTATATCGCTGTGTCCTTTAAGGCAAAATAAAGCCTGTATTCTTCCTGGTTCATCTGTTTGTTTTCCTGAATTAGCAATAAAACTACCATGGGTGGTAAATAACTTAGAATAAATTTAAGGCACATTAATTTTTAATGATTCTCCCACACTTCATTCTAATTTGGCTGTATGCATCATTTTCTGCCTTAATTTTTCTGTTTAGTGAATTTATAATGAAACAACTCTATAATGCTTCCTTTATAGGGGAAAGTTAGTCCTTTCTTGCATGGAAATCATTGATCATTTATTTATAAATTAAGTAGAAGGTAGTGGAAGAAGATTAACACAGAATGCACCCTATTACATGTAAATAGATGATTATTCTTGTCTTCTACAACCTCTCTTGTTGTTGAAGGTAATTACTTTGGGATTATTATATTAACCATAATTATCAACTAATGTGCAGGAACATGCATTTAATTTGTAATTAAATGGCATTTTTCCATGTCAAACCTATTAAGTAGTTAGCATTTATAGGAAAATTTCTAGTAAATCTGTGATTTTAAGTTTTCATTATTAATATTACATTGGTTTTCCAAACTGTTTCTGTTCACAGATTTGTGCTAGAGTAGGTAAGTGTACAGTGGCAGAATAAATGTTTCTGAGGAAAAAAACCCTCATACAATAAAGATGAAAAATTCTTAAGCATTCTTTTTCCTCTCTAGGGCAAAGTAAATAAAAATCTAGATATCAAGAGCATTTATCTAGTTGTACAAGCATGACTTAGAAGACTTCATTCCATTTGAGCCTATTCTTACAAAATTGCATCTGGCGCTCAGGTGCAAGAACTTAGTATTTTGACAGTTTGAAAGTACATAATATCACATTGTTCTCAGTGTGAAAAAGTGTTTTCTAATCAGCAAATTTCGCTGTTACACATTCCTGTCTGCACTTGTCAGCTCCTTCCAATCCTTATAGCCCTTTTACTCTTAGACAGCTGCAGAATGCTATTAAATGGATTAGCAAGAATCAAATCTAAAGATCTCCAAAAACCAGCAATGTTGGTTCAGATGCACATCAGATGATACATGAATGATTCCTTTAGAGATCTTTTTTTGGCCAATGTTAGTTTTATTAAAAATTTTCAACATCCAAACCAAACCTCAAATCCTTCCTTGTTATCTTTTTGGTTCCTCTTTATAGATTATGAAGTGTAACAGATACTGAAAATAGAAAGATCATGAAAAACAGTAGTTTGAGCATATAGCTGATATCCATCAAACATTTTGAGTCTTGTGTCAGCTTGATTTCCCCCTCATTCATGAGTTTTAATGAAATAATTTTTTGAATCACGCACTTGATAAAATGAGCTGTGTACTATGAGCCTCTTCTTTCACTTTTCATTGTTCGTGCTTTCATCATTTCTTCTTTAGTCTACAGCCATGATACATTCCTTGAGATAAAGCTTTCTGCACTTTCTGCTGCAGGAGAATAGCACCAGACATTTTCTAAACCATCACCTCTGCTTTGAATCAAGTTCCAGCCTTTATCACTCATCTTCAAAAATCCTTATGCTCCCAGTTCAAGAGATTTGAGAAGCTACTGAAAGCTCAGTATTAAGTTTTAAGTTGGCGTACTCTTCTCTGGTGCAAGGGAACTCCTTCAAATGGTTACATTCTTCTGTATGGTAGTAACTAGTTCCTCCCACTTGGGTCTAAAACTAAAACAATTTTGTATTGGACTGGAGAAACAAGCTTATTTATTTTCTACTCCCAGATGAGGATGTTTTTTCCATAATCCTGCTTTCTATACCAAATATGTTGAAATGAAATTAAGACACATCAGAACTATTCCTAAAAACACCAAGGATCTCTTCCTCTGTTCTAGGTCTTAGAGGGCAGGAAAAGAACACAAATCCATCACAGATGTTACACAAGCTTTAATGAATTAAATGCAATACTGAACAGCACTAATTATTATATATGAACTAGTATAGAAGAGATTTTACCCATTACCAAAAAGGGAATGAAATATGCTTGATCTCTCTCCAGTAAGCCATGTAGTTAGGTAGCTATCCTAATTTCTGTGCCTGAAGTTTTACCAAACTTGGATCTTTCCTACTGTAAAATATCTGGAAAATTACAAAGACATTTGGGAAATTTAAAAAGGGAAAGCCTTTTTAAAGTACAACAGACAATATTGGAAATGTGACAATTCTGAGAACTAAGAATAAAACAAAATTCTGTCTCTAATAAGAAAACACTGCTAATTCTAAAATGTCACATCTAAAATTTATTATGCATTCAGTTGAATTTCAAAATTAAATTCTGAGCAGGTAATTATTTTATATTTATTTTAAGGCTGCTATAGTGAGACGAGAACAGTTTCTGTACTTTTTGATATTTTTTTCCTTAAGGGAGAACATTTGTTAAATCTGACCTTTTATTGAGAAAGGTTTTGATTTTGATGAACTGAATTTTTTTCAGCAGTCAAGTATTTTAGAAAAGAAAAATGTGAACCAGCTCAAAAATATAAGCTATCACAGCCAGCATCTCTCCTGTATGAGTACAGTGCAGTTCTGTAAGCAGGCAGAGAATGGGGAAACATGTTCCTCACCAGCAGTCCTGCATGGAGGTTCAGCTCCACTGAACACTTTTGGATTATTTCTAACCTGCAGATTGATTTGTCATGTTCTGCAGTGGCACCTTTGAGCTCTGAAGACTGAAAGGAAGGATAAAATGTAATATTCCCATAAATCTAGAAAGTTGCTCCCTTCTTGATTTTTTTCCCACTATGTACTCAAAATCCTCTGAATGGAAATACTGAGGGACACAGCAGTGAATGCTACTGATTCAATCTGCTCTGCATGGATAGTCTCACAACATTCATTAAGGTGAATTCTCTAAAGTTTTCTTCAAGCATGCAATTTGCAGCTTGGTTGTACACCAAAGAATTCAGCTAAGCTTGACTTTCTGACATTTTTCCAAATCCAAACTCTAAAAACCTTTATGGATTTCTTATCAACCACTAATTTAAACTCTAAAAAGTCCAGCCTAAGTTATTTTCAAAATCAAGTTCACTGTAGAATTTGGCAGAGTCATTGTCAATGTCACTAAGCATTGTCAGTCAACAATGTTTCTGAACTAGATTTTTAAGTCAACACAAATAATTGATTTCAGGACAAGCAAGTGTCACAGACTGAAGACTTAGGATCCTTGAAGAAAAAGACAGTGATACATCACTGAACTTTTTTTACAACTCATACTAAGTACCATAGGCTTTAGAACTAGGCATATTTATAACAGCCCTCAATAAAATGCAGAACTTTCAGAAAGACCAGTGATTACTGATGGAGTTTTGAGTTTTTGCACATACACAAATACATTTCAGCTACTGCTACGTATGTGTCCATAAGTATATATGCAGATACACATAAACATTTACAAGTACACGTGTACATGTGACAGATTATCCTGCAGAATCTAATCAACTTCTCATCCCTTCCAGTTCCATCACCTTATCTTTCAACCAACATCTATTATTACTACATCACACTGCCAAGCAATTTTAACTTCCTTAGAGCCCTGAAAGAAAAATATTCCTAGACAGCAGATTTTTATTTTTTTGTCCGCTCCAAAACTGTATAGGCTTCATGATGTAAGTGGAGAGCAAAGCTAAATTGCATTATTTCCAGAGCCATCACGTTCACAGCAGAAGGTGCTCCTGATGTAGAGTGAATGGTTTAGTTATTAATGGCTGAAAATTTGGTTGCTATAGGAAAACATTTTTTCATAACACATTTAAAACCTAGATTCATATTAAATCATACACTTGAAAGACATAACAATTTCTAAATGGCTACAAAGTGGCTATTATAAAGTCTTCCATCATTGAGTTCCTTATTAATCTCTCAAGAGTACAGCTCAAAATGTGTCAATGAGCTATTAAAGAAAAAAAAAAAATCCAACACAGCTCTACCAACAAACTCATGGAATGTTTAAGCAGCTTCATAGTGTAACAGTGTAGGATGTCAATGAAGCATGCTGAAAGTTACTGAGATGTATAAAAAAGGAGCAAAACTATGAGCCTCCATATAATCTGATGTACTTTATGGGGTTTCTACTATGGATTCAGTCCTGCAGACATTTACTTTTACGACTTTGCTTACTGATTTCTGTACTGCTACTGAAATCAAAGACCCAAACAAGAGATAGGAATCTATGGGACCACCCTCTGCGTATCCAGCTTTCCAGGACAGACTAGTATGCAAGACATAAATAGGCACCTTCATGAATTTTTCTTCAGCTTGGATGCTTAAATTTGGCTTCTACATCTATACAGGTGACCTGGTTTTTAAATCTGCTGAGTGACTGCAATTCCCAACAATTTATACAATCAATCATCGTTAAATTGTTTGAAAATACTGATGACACCTAAGTTGCCCAAAGGCGTTCATTTCTGCTCATTGTTATTACTAAAGCAATAGCAGTTACTCACAGAAACACTCCTGTAAAGCTAAAGAACAAAATACATTTTTAAAGCATAGGAAAGTTGCATACCAATGTTAACTCTGTTTTGGGAGGGAGGAAATATTCTTATGTTAGACTATAATGTTTCACTGAATAATTAAATGCATCATATTTTCAAAATTTTAAATGGTGAAGATACACAGGAACATAGCAGATTCTTGAAATAAGGTATTCTTGGACTTTCCTGCTTGGACCAGTAGAGACATATTTGGAACAGCAGGACAGACCATGGGTCAGTTTTGTTAAGAACTACCATCTCTTTCTCTTCCCAGCATCTTAAGCACACCATATTTCCCTTCACCCTTTGTTAAAATCAACTAAAAACCATATAGAAATGTGGATAATGGGCATGTTCAAGGTGCTCAGTTTGTGGAGGAGCACTGTTTTCTGTTAACTGGACTGCAATGTTTTGCTTAAAATGGGGTAATACGCTGAAACATGAAACATTCAAACAAGATGTTTGGGTCTGAAAATGCATCCTCTCAGGAGTGAAGGTTATAGACACATATTCCTCTACCAAATCAAACACTGCTGTTTCTACATTTTCTAATTTTCATACACGTATGTTTCCATTGATAAAATAGAAAATTTAAACTGGACTTTTTCAGGTCCCTGGGAAAGCAGGTCTTCTGAACATGATATGAATACATGTGATGCATGCAATTTTAACAGTAAGACCATATGCATCCTCATTTTGTATAGATGTGATAAGAACCCATTTCCTTGGTGATGTGGGAGGCTGACATCTCTGAGACAGCCTGAGCAGTCAAGTGAACTAGGAGAGTTAATGAGTGGTTTAAATGCTCTCCATTCAGGTGTCTGAATACCAGTACATCTTGGTCCTTGTGGATATACTCTGAATACAAAAACAAAGTTAATGACATTTATTTACACCTATGCTGACATTTTTCTGTATGCAGAGAAAAATCATCAACATATTTTCTTAAAGGTCAAAAGCCTTTGCATAATATATTTCACTGCATGGAATGGATACCCTCTGAATATAATTCCATTTCTGTGTTTACCATGTGTTACCCCTAAAAGCCCATCTTTAACCTTTTAAATATACTAGTGTTTTTTCTTTCTTTTATTTCCCTTTTTTTTTTTTTTAGGAGAACAAAGAATCATATTATTTATTATCTTCAGCATGCAGCACATGTTTACTGTTCAGTTTGAGTTGACAAATTTTAATTTGCATGGTTACCCTAATGCAGTTTCTCCATTGTAATTTATTCAACACTGATGAATACTGTAAGTAATGGATATTTGTGCCTTGCATGCCTTCAAAGACAGCAGTATCTTTCTTGTTTCTCTCTGCAAATTTTTTGTACCTGCATATTCTTAGATATTAAAGCCACCACTTAAGAGTCTTCTAATTCACACAGCATTTTTCTTTAGGCATCTCACTTCTACACCTTTGTTTCTGAAATGCAGACTGCAGTGAAATGTTCTGTAGTAACCAGAACATCAGGGGAAAGACTGGGGTATGAGTACAAGAAAAGCATTAGATATTTTTAATTTAATCAGTTATATAGTGCAGGATGATATTTCCAAATCTGCTGTGATACCTGCTGTTCAATCATAAAGTCTGTCATAATCAACTCTTGCATACAAAACAACAACCTTATTCCAGATAGCTCAGAGATAGAATTTCGCCAAGATCAGAGGGAAAAAGAAAAATATAGTAGGAATTACACCGTTTACAATACCTGCCACCTCATCAATTTTAATTAAAATACAGGGGATTAGTTTACAACAGCTTTAAACTCCATGTTTACTCTCTTGTATTATTAGCCTTTGTCCTTTACTTAATTTTTCCATTTTATTTAATTTAAATTTTTTTTAGGGGTTTTCAAACATTTTTTATAAGACATATAATGTAGTATTATTTTATAAGTCATATACAGTTATTACAGCTCTTCAAAGCCCTTTTCCCAAAGTGCACTGAGAAGCTTGTGACAAATACATCCCTCCTTTCTTAAAATCTAAGCACGATCAAGCTACATTTGTGCATTTTCATGGAAACAAAGCAATGGTTAGTTCAATCTGCCCAAGGCACATTTCTGGAGAGATCATACTGTTACTGAAACACCAAATACAGTAATTAACTAGATACTGAATATCTTTCTTAGGCCTAGAAATTAGGTACAGCTCTCAGGCTGAACTGGTTCTCCATGAGTGCTCAAAATGGCTGTGCCTAACACCATCAAGTTCTCCCTTTGACAGTCCCCAGGCTTTTGTTGCGAACGTAACTTCTGTGATTGTTTTCAGTGACAATGTTAAAGGCACCTGACTTTAAACAAAGTGTATTCTTTTCACTAATTCTTCTCTTCTGCAGTATATGTGTGCCCATTACCATGGTATTTGCTTTGGTATTAAGTAAGAGTGAAAGTACATGTATTAAAATGATATTATTTATAAGTGGCTAAATTACCTGGGCCCTGATTGTGGTTAATGGAGTCCTGAATGAATAAATATATTTAGCATACTAAATGATTTAAGGGTGTAATGAGACAGTTTTCCTCTGGGATGGAATTTAGAAATATCACACAAACACCATGTAATTTTTACCAAGCCTGAATAAGCGGGGAAAGAACTTAAGCATTTGAGCTCCTATGTGCCAAGGCAGAATTAATCTTACAGACAGAGAAGCAGAGGGAGTGAGTTTCTTCAGAGGACACGCATCTTCCAACACTAGTGGCACTGAACACACTTCTAGAACTAGGAGGATATTTGGTTAGAGTTAGCAGGAGACACATGAAAGCATTAACATGGCTTCTTCTCTTTCAAGTAGAAAAAAAAAAAAGAAAAGAGAATCTAGGCTTGAGCCATCCTTCAGATTTCTAAACAATGGTTTGGATCAACAGAGACATTTATGTAAAAAGAAGGATCATAGAGAGGTGTCACACTCAAAATTTTGCTGTGTGCTAAAAACATACCTTATATGAAAAGCCAAGAATTTACTGTTCTTATGCCTGAAATGTTAGTAGTTTAATCAATGAAACTACTACAGAAACAGAAAAGGAGAGAATACTATTACAGAAAAAAGTCTTAATAGAGTTAAAATTGTTACACGCACATGCCTAGTATCTATGCTTTTGTGACCTTCATTGCCCCTCTGGATACTAAAATTCATCACTTTGATGTGTGGGGTGGGAGGCACAAACTGACTCCTTAGCATCTTGAGTCCCCTTCTTTGGGAGGACTATGATGTTGATAACTTGTTCTTCCTCCTCACTCTAGGATGTGCTTGGGGTGATTTCTGGATATTCATTAACATACTTCTACATCTTGATCTTTCTTTGCTGACATGCAAGGTGACATTGCATCCAAATGTACTATATAAGGCATGCTTCACATACACTGGATGGGGGTCTTTGTTCATTGTCCTAAAACTGATTGTACTCTGTTCCATATATGTATTTCTTTAACTGTTGCTAACTACAGTGCCAGCCTGTTCCCCTTCTCCTACCATCTCATGCCTGTACTCCTCTACACTGAATCCTATATCCCCACTTGAAATGAGTTGGTATAATACCAGCACTACATTCCTCCACACTACATTATTATGACACAACCACAAATATTTCAGTCTAGCAAACTACCTACTTGTTGCTGTTATCTATGTAAAGAACATGGCTATACCACACTAAGACAGGCAAAAGGAAATGCAAAGTCCTGCACCTTGGAAGGAAAAACCCTAGGCACTAGCACACATTGTGTGCTGATCAGCTAGAAAGCAGCTCTACAGATAATTACCTGGGGGTCCTGGCGGACACCAAGCTGACCATAAGACAGCAGTGTGCCCTTGCAACAAAGGGGGCCAACAGCCCCCTGGGCTGCACTAGAAAGAGCATTGCCAGCAGACTGAGGGAGGTGAACCTTCCTCTCTGCTCAGCACTGGTGAGCTCGTGTCCAGAGTGCTGAGACAAGCTCTCAGCTCTCCCGTACAAGAGATGGACATCCTGGAGAGAGTCCAGGGCCAAAAAGATCTCATAGGAGAAGAGACTGAGTGAGCTGAGACTGTTCAGCCTACGGAAGAGAACGCTCAATGAGAGATCTTATCAATGTGCATAAATGTCTTCTGAGAGGAGTAAAGAGTGAGAGACAGACTTCTCAGAGGTATCCAGTGTATAGACATGAGGCAGTGGGAAGAAAATGAAATAGAGGAAATTCCATTTAAATTCAAGATGAAAGCTTTCACTGTAAGGGTGGTAAAACATTGGAGCAGGTTGTCCAGAAAGGTTGTGGAGCTTCCATTCCTTAGAGATATTTCAAATGTGACTGGACATTGTCCTAAGCATCCTGCTCTAGTTGATTATGTTTGAGCAGAGGCTTGGACTACATGACCTACAGAGACAACTTCCAGAGTTGTCTGTGATTCTGTGAAAAGTAAAACAAAATAGGCATATCCTCCTGACTTTTAACAAAATAGCTATGACACCTAAACAAGTGAAAACAAGACACCAGGCAGTTCAAGACAAGTTCAGACAAAGTAAGCTTGACAAACTCCAAAATTGGAGGGTTTCCAACTTCAGTACAAAGCATATGGTCTGTTCCTAGCATAGGGAACAATGTCCTTATTGGGCTACCAAGGTGTTCCTTTGCTTCCATTAAAAAAAAAAACAAAAAAAACCACACCCCCACCCCCCCCCC
>JANHGN010014973.1:42697-167149 GCA_024605025.1 Megaceryle maxima | reverse complement strand
TTCCCCCTTTTTTTTTCTTGGGGTGTTTTTTTTTTTTTTTTTTTTTTTTTTTTTTTTAATCCTCAACTGATTTAAGCTCGAAAGAAGTTGGCTGTTGTTTCTGCAGCCCTGAGAGAAAGAGATCCTAGGAGACAAGAATCACCTTCCTGCACTGAAATACCACTTTGTAGAGCCTGAAAAGAGGATGGCTCTTGTCAGCTCACATGAACATCTTTCCACAAGGGACGGGTTCTTTCTTTTTAAAAGTTAATATTAGAAAAACAAACACTAGCTTTGATATATCTGCAGAAAAATATAGATGTGTGCCCACAGAAAGATCAATGCAGTATCAAGTTCAGGGCAAAATTCTGGTTCCACTGATAGCAGCAAGACTGGTATCTTCCTGAGGAAAAACATTTTTGAATTTTGGAGTCTTCTGATGTTCATTTTTTTTTGCATTGTTGCACTTTCAGCTTTTTCTTAACATAAGCTCTTGAAATAATGTAGTTGTTTCTGAGACAGAATGAAGGAGAAAAAGAACTTTGACACTGAAACTTGCATAACTTCCCTGGTCATTGCTGGTATTCTAGTGGCACTTGTAGGCCCCGGTGGTCTGATTCTCACCCTCCTAGGTTCTGCACAATTCCATAAACACCAGAAGCATCTTCTGACAACAAACATACAGCCACAGTTTGAATGCCTTATGATGAGAGACTTAGGGAACTGAGGTTGTTTGTTCTAGAGAAGAGGAGACCGACAAGACCTTATTGGTCTCTACAACTACCTATAAGGAGGTTATAGTGAGGCTGGTGTTGGTCTCGTCTCCCAAATTACTACTGATAAAACGAGGGGAAATGGCCTCAAGTTGTGTCAGGGGAAGTTTAAAGTGGATATTAGGAAGAAACTCTTTACTGTGAGAGTGGTTAGGTGCTGGAACAGGCTGCCCAGGGAGGTGGCAGAGTCACCATCCCTGGAGGTGTTTAAAAAAGGAGTAGATGTAGCACTTGAGGCTCTGGTCTAGTGGATAGAGAGATGTTAGGATGAAGGTTGGACTTGATGATCCTAGAGGTCCTTTTCAACCATAATGATTCTATGAACTGAGATACTGCACTGGAAAACAAGCATAAATAAAAACAAAGGAAATAACATATGCTCACAGAATGAAGCTAAGATGCAACACTGTTCCAGTGAAGGAATGTTTATAAAATGACTTAGTGAATATCAGTGTTCCATGAAGAGATAAAATAAGAACTGCGTTTGGTCAAGTTATATTCTTCCTCTGTCCCTGCCTTTGCCCCATGGGTCACATCTACTCCCTCTCCATCAATCCTGTCCCATTATTGTTGCTGTTACAACCTTGATAATGTGCATTCATGACTCTAGGGTCAGGTGCTGCTATGTGACTTTACATATTATGCGGTATGAAGCCATAAAGCCTGCTAGCTCTAGAATTCTCATGGAACATGCCTACATCTAGCATGGGAAGGAAGGACAAGGATGTCTAAGACAGGGTCAATCAAAATGTCCAAAAGCAAAGACAAGGGAGTTTGCAACAAGAGCACAAAAGCAAAGCTCTATTATGGCAACAATAGTCAACCTGACTGTGACAGGAACGAAAGCACCTATTCTCTTAAAAAAAAAAAAAAAAAAAGAAGAGAAGTAATAAGTAGAGAAACCTAGTTCAGTGATGAAGGACCTGAACTGGACTTTTCATCACTGTTATTGGGGGCCCCATTGAAACAGAAGTGTCACAAAAGTGATCAAACCTGCAGCAAAACTGAGAAAACAGAATCAGAAACTCAATGCTAGCCTTTAAGGCAAGTATGTTTGGAACTGTTTGAAGATCAGCTGTAGAATTCAGCTCTTCAGACAAAAGTGATATAACTGTGTGGGCTTGTTTTGACCTGTATTTTAATATGCCTCTCTGTAGATGCCTCCTCAACAAAATGACAAACTGGAGCCACAGAGTGGGCCTCCTGCCCATTATCAAAATTAATGAACTTCTAAAACTTCTGTCTGATCCACGGGCATTGTGTCAGTGTTAGCAAACATCTCTAAGCTGGGGAAATAGCCTCAGTTTTGTTGGCTTGGCTCCCATTTACCTCAGTAGCAACACTGATCAAATGCTGCCTGGACAGATGCCAATTTTCTCTTAATCTTGGTGAGCAGATTTAGATCACATCGCTTCGTTAGGTCATTTTGTCCAAGGTGAATGAGGATAGTGGCTGAAGAACCAATTAATGTGTTAAGAGTAAGGACAGTGGCTCCACCCTTCTCACCAGGTGCTGGGCTTGGTACACCCTGTTCCTGAAGCAGGTAGGCAGAAAGCCACAGACCCCAGAAGTGAATCAGTTCTTTCAAAAGTGCAAGTATAATCAACACAGGGAGTATGTATATTCTATCCTACAGGACAGATAATTTATTTTTTTCAGGACCTTCAGATACGGATTTTTACAGCCAAGTTATTTCTGAACTGAGCTATGAGTAGGTCAATCCAATCTTTGGTCTGCTTTTGCTAGGTTGCCTAGTAGATGTTTGATGACAACAGTTTCAAACTGAATATGTGAGCAAGAGAACAGAATGAATCATAAAATGATGAGGAAGGAAGACATCTCAGCTGGGAAAATAAAAGTTTCTCTTTCTTATAAATTCACATTAATTCACTATATTAATGAGCAGCATACTAGCATGAAATAGCTTTTTCTTAAAGGCCAACTACTGGTTACTCTGAAAACAAACTATTAAGAGAGTGACAAAAATAATGACAAGGGCAACAGTATGTGGAACTTAATATTCGTTGTTTTGGGTCACTGTGATTAGAAATAAATCTAAAATCTAAAACTTTATCTAAAATAGCATTGAAAATCAGGCCCTATCTGAACACAAATCAGAGGTCATGTCAACAGTAGTAATTCCATAGCCCGCACATACTTAAGCATCTATAATAATGTTGCTAAAATTTATTTTTCCAATACATCACACCAGTAAAGCTGATAACCATGACATTATCCATGAGCTTATTTTTTTTTTTAATGGGAAAAAGAGGGGCAAAACAGATGAGTTGAAAGGTTATTTAAAACAAACAAACAAACAAACAAACCCCAATACCCCCTTCCCCAGTCAAAAAAAACCCAACCAAATCCCAACCCCAGCCAAACAGCCCAAAACAGTGAAGAAACACAGACAGACCCAGTTCTGGTAATCCACATGTAACTCCATTCAGAATAACCTGATACAGTGTCTAGCATACCACAGAGACCCAGGTATTGACAAACACTCTGTCTAACCATTAGTCATCATGGAGTGAATGGACGAAGGAATTAAAAAGTAATAGCAACTAGACATTTAGGTGACTCACGTGGATACAAACTGTTTTTGTCAATTACATTTTTCAGTCAAGAGAACAGGCAATACTAGTGAATATCATACCGTGGGTGTCACAAACCCATGTTTTTCAGGCAGAATTTAAATGAGCAAAAACATAATGCAATGCTCCAGAAATAATTCTACCACACAGACTACAGGCAGGAGATGCAACAGTGCAGAATGCTCCAAGTCAAATTCTATCTGTTTGTACCTCCTGGAAAGCAATATCCAAAAGAGTGAGCCAGATCTTAAAGACTTCTGCACAGGCAGTGTCTCTGCCTTGTGATAGATGGTTTAATTTGGTCTAAAGAACAGATAACAGATGTCCTCAACTCAGAGTTGCAGATTAGGTAGAACACCGCAAAGGTAGAACTAGGGGCTTGGCTGTAGCATGACATTACTTAATAGCACAGAAAGCCAGTGTAAAGGAGAAAAGGCAATGTTGTAGCATTTGCAGCAGTCCAGGCTGCTATATTATTTTAAGCTTCCAGGAGGTTGGTTGCTTTATATGAGATATAACCCTGTTGCTGTACAGCCAAAAGATGAAAATGGCATGGATTCCTAAGCCCAAAGCAATGCTTTCTTTGATAAAGCAATTCTGTATTAGTCACAGAAGATGAAAAACATTGCAGATCTATTGTCTACACTGCTGTAAGACAGGACTGAAGCTGAAGGACCACAGACCAGGTCTGGAATCAGAAAGATGTATGACATGCCACTCCTACGTGTCATTCCTGAGTGCAGCACAGCACTTGTAGTATGAGCACAGGAGTCATAGATTCTAATTTCAGGCAGAAAGAAACCTGTTACCAATTCAAGTTCTGTAACTGCTAGACAAGACAAGCATCACTAGCATCTGACCGCAGGCACCAGCCTAGCTCTTGTTCTTGATACTCTTCACTAAAGTAAATCTCACAATCAGTGATGCCATTGTGAAGCAAATGGAAACACTGGTGATATCTCATAAATCATATACCCGTTATTTTCCTAGACAATTTTCCATGAGCAATTCAAGCCCATGTAGATAGAAAAGCTTTCGTGCTGGGGCACACCATCAGTTTCTTTGTGTTTTAAGGGATATTCACACCCTTAGAGCTATTTCTGTGCGTGCTGAGATCGGCTGCTTGGCTGCTTGCTGCCTGAGCTGGAAGCGGGTGAAGCAGCAGAAACCGCCGTGCCAGGCATCGGGCGAGGTGCGAGGCCGCGGGGCCGGCGGCGGCGAGCGGCGCAGCCCCGCCCCTGGCGCTGTCCGCGGTGCTGGAGCCGCGCCGGTCCCCAGGCTGGCGGCTCGGTCAGATCCGGCAGGCCCGGCCCGGCCCGGAGCGGCTTCGCCGAGCGCTTCGGGAGTTCAGGGGACACCAGCACCCCTGGGTGGCAGAGACGCAACCATGGGTTAGACAAGAGTAAGCGCGGCCTGCTCGGTTGGCTGCTCGAGATGAATTCTGACTCCCGCAGATGGTTTTCAGGGACAATCAGGGCAGCCAAGAAAACAGTGACATGCAGAAATGCCTGATAAAATTGCAATGAAACTTCTGTTGACATTGATTTTGAGCCCGCAGGCAGAGATGAATGATTGAAACACTAGGCTTGTTAAAGCTAGAATGCTTTTGATTTCTCTTCTCTGTGCTGAACAAGATTTAGCTGGAGGGAAGTTAACAATCAGCTAATTGACATTGAATTAACCATGAAATGCAGTATAACTACTTTTCTTGTGAAGTACTCTTCAGCAATGCTTTAACAAGGCTTTTAATTATTGATTATTGCTTATAACACACAGTAGATCTCCTTTTATTTGTTTTAAAGTCCAGTGTCCTTCAAAAGTGTCAGCTCAAGTACTCTCTGTAGTTCACCTATCTGCTAATGGAAACCAAATAATAAATAACGGAAGAAAAACTATCTTCTTCCTCTGGCAAAGCATCATAGCATAACAGATCAATTTTTTACTATCTGGGTCAGGTTAAGAAACAGATATTCTGTGGGGATAAGGTTAGGAATTCCACTGTACCCCTGTTGCAAAGGTGGGGAAGTCAAGGGAGACGTACAGTCCATTTCCAGATAATCTACTGAATTGACTATTGCCTTTGGGACGTGTCATGGTTTAACCCTGGCAGGCAGCCCAGCCCCACACAGCTGCTCACTCACTCCCCTGCAGTGGGATGGGGGGAAGAATCAGAAGAGTACAAGTGTGAAAACTCATGGGTTGAGATAAAGACAGTTTAAGAGGTAAAGCAAAAGCAAGTAAAGCAAAGCAAAATAAGGAAATCATTCACTACTTCCCATTAGTAGGCAGATGTGCTGCCATTTCCAGGAAGTCCAGGTTTCATCATGCTTAATGGTGACTTGATCAGACAAACGCCATTAACTCTGAATGTCCCCCAACTTCCTCCTCCTTCCCCACAGTTTTTATTGCTGAGCGTGATGCCATGGAGTAGAATATCTTGCTGGTCAGTTAGGGGTCAGCTGTCTCTGCTGTGTCCCCTTCTAGCTTCTCACCCACCCTTAGCCTATTTGCTGGAGGGAGCAGTGTGAGACGCAGAAGGGGCCTTAATGCTGTGTAAACTCTGTCTGGCAAATAACTAAAACATCAGTGTGTTATCAACACTAGTTTCATCACAAATGCAAAAGGCAGCACCATATGAATTACTATGAAGAAAAGGAACTCTGTCCCCACCAAAGCCAGTACAGAACAAAAATGGCATTTCAAGAACTGTCATGTGCACGAGCAAAAAGAAAATGCTTGTTTGCTGCACATCTGAGAACCAGGAATGGTATGCGCAGCAGTGGGCACAATTATCATCAGTGCAGATGCATATGCTGCATGTCAACTACAACAGGGTTACTGCTTACCACATGCTGGGGAGATGGCAAAAATCCGTGTTGCTAATGGCTGTGAAGAGTGTTACAGTAGAAGATTGCTCAGAGAATTATGCTGAAGGCATCAGGATCAGGAAAATAGTGGCAAAGATCTGATATAAGAGAAGACAGATTTTTGTGTGTTTAGCAGAGATTACTGTTACATCAGTGGACACTGCTCCTTAAGATGACTGTGAGATGTTCCCCATTTCCTTAGAGTAGCACATGGACTTGGGGAAAACATCATCTGAGAGACCTACCCTGTGAGCAACTTTAAAACTGTGGTCTTTCTACATCCGATTCTCTTGGTCTTGTTTATCAAAAAATCCTTCCTTGGCCCTAAGAAATCCTCCTAATCAAATATTTGTCACTGTAGAAGCATGCTAATCACCACTATCAACACAAAATCTTTTTGTAAAATGAAAATCCCAAGAGCTTTCAAGATGGAAGCAGAGCAGGTACACGCTATCTGAAAACGGGATTGCATGCCAAAAGGGCTGGGCCAGATGAGGCATTGTGGGATAAATGTGTTACACTAAGCACAGGAAGGTGTAGTGTGCACAGAACAGTAGGTAAAAAGCTTATGGGAACTTCTCTCCCAAGTGACTATGAGTGGGGCAAAGAAAATTGCTCCAGTGGCTCTTAACACAGCTAGCAGATTACACTGCCTACAGACTTCAACAATCCAAGGGGCAGTCTATGGCACTGCATTCTCTTTGTATTCTTCAGTGCTGCAGTGCTTTCCATCTACCCTCTTCAACAGCCAGGAAACAAGGGAAGTTTTAGGTTGTTTTTATTAAAAAAACCCCAAAAAACCAAACAAAAAAACCCAAGCCTAAGTTGTAGAGCACAATTTATCAAGCAAGCAACACTGCCCAGAGGGAGTGGAGTGCTGAAAAAGGCAGAGACAGTATCACTTAAAGCTTTGAGTTCACACAAAGCATTCCCATTCAGCAGGTGTAGACATCAAAATAAATAGCCCTCTGGCAATCTTCCAGATGGTCTAAATCTCCAGGCATATTCAGCCTGATTACCTTTTTTTTTTTTTTTTTTTTTTTTTTTTTTTCCCAGGCTTGCTGTCTCTGCATTTACTTGTTCTATGGCCCTTGCCAGCTACAGAGAAACAGCTGTGTCTGGCCTAGGGTGTGAACATCTGGTTCTGACTGTCATATCCAGCTGTGAGTCTTCTACAACACAACTCCATTAACTACTAGTACAGACAAGTGCAAAATAATGAATATTGGAAGAAACAACTTTAAAGTCATTCACAGGAAAGGGGGTCTAAAAAGTTGCAGCTTCTCAGAAAGGTGTCCAGGTATAAATGGACAGAACTGTAAGAATATTGGGCAGGTATTCTAAACTGCAGAGGTCAGGAACAGTTCTCTACTGAAAGGATAGGGTGACTTTTATCCCCTTGTCAAAGGGCTGTTTTAATTTTTAACCTGCTTCAGCCTATATTGCTGGTTGTTGTCTGGGTAATAAGCAAGGGCATGCTACCTTCCCACATCCTGAGACAAGATTCACGCACTTTGATACAAAAAAAGTGAGTCTCTAGGAAGCATGTGGATGGCATGGAGAGCTAGAGTATTAAGTTCATCTCCCACAGGCACTAGCAAGCCTGGAAAAGTCATGCAGGCTGGGCAGGTGAGAAGTACTACAACTGCCTGTGCAAAGTGGCTGCTGCTGCCTGAACCATGAGGGACAGCCCCAGGCCCTGTTCTGGAAGAGTGTTCTGCAGAGCGAGTGAGAGGGGGATTTTACACATGTAGGTGCCTAGTGGCATTACAAGTGCTCACTGGAATCATCAGTCTGGGCCAGACTGTGCTCAGCTTTTCCCCACTGAGGACAGGTGGGAATTTGGAAGGAGGAAGAGGAAAAAAGAGACAAAGAATATTAACACTTTCCTGCATGCCTTCAGCTCCATGAAGGATCACCCAGTTTTCTAATCCTCTCCTCTATAAGCTTACAGGTGCACAAAGACCATGTTCTGCCACAGCAAAAGTTAAATATCTCCCCATGACAAGATAAAACCAAAGCATTCAGGAGTACCTCAGGATTAGACTGCAAGCTCTCAGAAATACAAGGGAAGAAACAAATGTCTATTTGTTACAAAGAAACATAGGTTTTGTAAGCAAATGTTTACCAAAGCAGCACTCTTAAGAGAGACAGAATGGGACTGTCTTGTGCTTCACAGTAGGATAAAGATTTCATCAACTTCATTACAAAAGCTTAATTTTTTGCTACACATCCATTTTAGCTACTGATCCTGGTGCAACTACCACAGTCTGTCTCTGCCCAGGGCATACCTATGATATTGGTGTAACTTGTGTTGCATATTCATGGAAAGCCAAATCACTGTGAGCTAGCTATATGATTACCACCTCCACTCTCTCTTCAGATGAACACATTATGGTGATGTCCAGCCTCAGCATTCCCATGGAAGCTGTAGATTTGCAGTACGCTCAGACAGAGCTGGAGGCAGTGCTGCTCTTACCCTGTCCTCCTAGCTGTAGCACTATTTCTCTCCTGAGGGAAAATTACAGGTTCTTCTCAAAGAGGATTAGTTCTTGTCTCCTATACATTTCTTAGCTAGTCATCACAGCTGCTGGTCTCATGGGGAAAGTGTTCCTAATACACTGCTCCTCAATGTTAGGTTTGGCTGGTGGACCTATGGGTTCCACAGATTCCTCCATCACTCATTCTCTGACTCTGAATGCATTTACTTGTCAAGACCAGGAAGTGTAATTAGAGGAAACAAGTCCTAGGATGCCTCTCCCACTTCTGGCAGCTGACAGAAGGTGTGAGCTCAGCACTGCTGAATTCCACACCTCAATCACACCCTTTGGACACTGCAGTATATCCATCGTACCAATAGATCACAGTGCCAATTGTGGTGACCACCTACAATAGTGGGTCATGAAGCTGAGAAAACAGCAGTTTTATTTTATTGTTCTTGAAGAGACTCCATCATTGCAAGCACTGGCACCTTCATTATTCCATGCCTACTGCTCCACTTATGCTTTGTGCAATAGTATTCCCCATCTTACTCTCCCATGTATTTTCTTTTGGATGACTGGATATTAAAACAGGCTTGGACAGCTGAAGTCCTTCCCAATCTTGAATTGTTGTCTGGCTCTTCTTGTTTCTGTGAGGACCATACTAAAATGGTCTCCTTCACTAACCATTCCTGATGGCCCAACAAGTTCCCATTATATTAGTTAAATCTCAATATTAATGCTAGAAGAGTTATATACAATATAAAAAAATTATTACAGAGGGACAGCCTCTTCTCACTTGTGCCCTGTGATAGGACAAGGGGGAATGGATGTAAGCTGGAGCACAGGAGATCCCACCTTAACATGAGGAGGAACTTCTTTACTGTAAGGGTCACAGAGCACTGGAACAGGCTCCCCAGAGAGGTTGTGGAGCCTCCTTCTCTGGAGATTTTCCAAACCCACCTGGATGCGTTCTTTTGTGACCTGTGCTAGATTGTATGATCCTGCTCTGGCAGGGGGGTTGGACTCTAAGATCTCTCAGGTCCCTTCCAACCCCTGACATCCTCTGTGTGTGTGATCCTGGGTGGATCTGAGAGCAATGTGTTCCAGTAGGTTACAATGTCATGAGTCACTTTTGCTTCATAGATTTTTCTGCCAATTGGGAATTTTCCCTTAAGGAAGTTACAAAAACCTTCTCAGCCTTTAGGAAACTATTTATTTGGCGCAGGTAACCGAGGAGCTCTTAAAATTTTGTCAAACACATCAAACCAAATGACCCCCAGGCAAAGACCTTGCACAGCAAGTTTCAACCCACACAAACTTCTAGTGCTAGCTTGTGAACCCCTGGAAGCACAGGCTTACAAAGGACACTGTGTACAGAAGGGGACCTTGTAAGGCTTTGATCCTCCATTAAAAAATGAACATGAGAAGTTTCCTTAATTTCACCAGATCTGGTGAACTGGTTGTATGGTACCTGTTTATTCATTTGTTTTGTATTTAACTGTAAGTCTTTGGAGCTAAGACTGGCAGTGTGGGTTATAGAGCTTCTTATGAAATAGGGATCCAGTCCTGTCTGGAAGCTGCTTTAATACAGTTAACCATCATAACTAGCCTCAAGGCCTAGCTGTCTGTTCTTTCCTCCCCCATACTTGACAAAGTGGTACATCATCTTTCTGCATGCACCTTTCCAGAACTCTACCTCATGGCACAACAATCACATACACAGCTCTCCATGGCTTCTTGTAGGAAGCTCTGAACAGAGGACATCGAGTAACAATGGAAAGAAGGCTGACTTCCAAAGGATGCTGCTGCAGAATGATTTCATGCACACCTGGCCTCTGTACCAGGCCACATCAACACAAATTAGAATACCGTGATCAAACCTGATAAAATGAATTTCTATAGATGTTACATATAATCCAAGATGAATGTTCACTTTTTTAATTATGCAAAAAAATGAAGTGAATGATGAATTACTCAAGACATAAGTGTATCTTTATGCAGGTTGGTGCCCTGCACACTTGCAGCTCTTTTTGTTGGTTTTTTTAATAATAGAACATGAGCTCAGGTAATTGAAGGACAAGAAACATGCAGAGATGCAGAGCACCACATCACTGCCTCTCCAATGTTCACATTTGTCTTTTCTTACTATAGCAAATAAAGCTCAAATGACAAAAGGTAACATACTATATATGTTTTATCTCATTATTAATTAAGCATATTTATCTCTTAAATCAGATGTGACTTGCACCACAACATCAGTAATTAAATTAAATATTGATGCGTGATGGTTGTGTGCCGAGGCTGCATGGGTAAGTGGAATTGCCATATCTAATTAACATCTTGCAGGAGTAGCCCCATTAGCTTCATTAGTTAAATTTCCAAATGGTAATACTAACAAAACTGTACCTACCACTTAACAACCCTAATTAATAGAAGCCTCATCAGATTTGATGAAGATCTTCATCCCTGTTTTGGGGGCTGTTGACTAGACTTTTGTTGTATTATGAGGTTGTGAACTATTTAGAACTGGTAACTACTGTGCTTTACCTTCAAGTCTGCGTGGCAAGGCTGCTCATTTGCTCTTTTGAAGAAACATATAGCAGCATCATGGGGTTAGAGATCAGAAAAGCACTCAAGATGACCCTCCCTGCCATTATTTCAGCAAGGGCTGAGACTTTGCTCTTCTCACGAGTGGTACACTGCATGAGAGGGACTGTGTCCATTTAGAGCGCTCACTTGCCCTCTCAAACCTGCAAGGTTGGCTGGTGCCCCAGGTTTTGAAGCATTACTTTCTACCTTACTATTTACAACAATTTCTCCTTTTTCTCCTTGGAGAAGACTACCAGGATCCCCCCCCCCCCCCCCCCTTTTTTTTTTTTTTAAGTGCTTATTAAATTTCAGTGTCTTATAAGTGGTTCAGTAATGCTATTGCAATTCTGATTACTGTTCTACTGTATGCTGAACTGAGAATAAAAAAAATACTTTGCCTGGGATTAGATACAGATTCCAGACAGAATTTCAGGATGAACTGCAACTATATCACTCCTTGTAAAATATAATTCAAATAGTAGTTGTTACATACTCTGGGTATGTTACATCATTTGAAGTGATTAATGCTTATGTTCATTTAACTACTACAGATGCTATTCTCAGCTGTGACTAAGTGAAAAAAAAAAACCAAACAAAAAACCAAAAACATCAAATGCATTACAAAACAGTTCCCCAAATTGTGCTTTAGGAAGTGTTTCAGAACTATCCTTCCCAAAAAGCCACAGAAAATAATTCTCCACTGACAAGACTCCTTCTGCTACTCTTAAAAGTAAATGACAATACAGGACATTGTGTCTGACCAACTGTCTCAGGGCTGCTGCAATTCCATCTTGAGGTGCCAGCAGTAAAAAGAGAGTTGAACACCAATTTTCTTTCCTTCTTTCTGATTACAGCTGATCTTGGCTGCATTAAAGATGTTTCTTGTTCTCCATAATGAAATGGTACAAGTGATATTTCTTATTCAGTTATCACCACTTCTTTCTGCCCTTCTTATTGCCTTTTCTCCCAAAAGTATCTACTTCCCTTATTTTATTTACTTTTCCATTTGTGCACGTACTTAAGTTACAATTTGGATTTTAAAATTCTGTAACAATTTGATTAGGAAACACACAAATATTTTGACTTAAACATGCCGGTCTAACAGCACAGAAGAGAGCTGAATCACAGTCAGAATAGGTTGTTTGTTAAGTGGAAAAGCAACAATGAAGAAACAAACACCCGTATGCAGATGGGTATGTTTGTTTAAAAATTATGAAGTATTCCTGGTAATAGAATGTCAGCATTTGTCCTGAGCTTTGTAGCTTCAAATAATTTCTAGGATCAGCTGGTTAAGCAACTCTAGAGGTGACCATTTGGCTACATAAGTAGCTGGCTAAAACCTCTGTTATCTTTTGGGAGCCCAGTTTCAATTAAGCCATAGGTCCCACACGGGTAAGAGTTTTTGCAACGCACTGCTCTTTCAAATATGGATCCTGAAAACCAGCACCACCATAGGACACTTCAGTGTTAACGGTCAGTCAGCAGGAACAAGCATTTGCCAAGCATCACAGAACTTTTCCTTCATCACCCTAGTTATGCTGCATACTTGCTGTCTCCCTCTAGCCACCCTGCCTGACAGGAAGTCACAGAATTGCTATGGTTGGAAAAGACCTTTAGGATCATCAAGTCCAACTGTGCGGTTGAGAGATCACTGTGTGATCTCAGAACTTGCTGAACTTGTGACGTAACTGACATGAGGAAATAGTGAGACCTCAAAAGTAGGGACAGTTAGCTGTGTTATTGGGAAGTCACACTCCTTTACACTCAGAGCAACAAGTCACAACAACACAACCATATATTTTACCAGCTCTTCAGGCATTCACAGTGAGGAGCAATGACTGAGATACTATTTTGGGAACTACTCTGCAACAGCATACAGCGTATGTTTGAGGAAGAGTTTTCCAAGGCTCAACAGAGCATTGACCCTCTCAGAGATACAGGGCATAGTAATAATAGACAAGTTAAGCACCTTCCATGCTTAGTGGCTGTGCTCAGAGAGTGCCTTACTCATTTACTGCTGCCATGGCAGATGCTAATAACTGTTCTTCTTTACTGCACCAAACCAGAAAGCTAGCCCAGCATAACACACAAACCTGCATCAGTACCTTGTCCTGCATAGAAACTATCCACACTACTAACTAAAACTTAATCAGGGCTGAAGTCTCAAAGTTACCCTAAAAAAACCTACTGCTGCAGCCACACAAACCCTTACCACATCCCTACTTCCCCCCATTCCTTGTACATTAGGAGAAAGATGCCATGACCTTATAAGCTGCTTTCCCCTCACAGGTACCACCTGCCAGCATGATGCAGCAGTAATTAGTTCATCAAGGGCAGGCTGCTTCAGCCCTTAAAAATAGCATGATTGCATAGAAAAGGCTTTTTTGGTCCTTTCTAGAATCTAGTTAGCAAGAAGAGTCTGAAGGGACATAGAAAATGCTAGACCTTGAGCAGATACTACTCTACATGTAGTACAGCATGTAGCCAGGGGGGAGAGACTTCTTTTGGACAGACAAAATGCTACCAGTGCCTGTTTAGCAGGTATAAGCAAGCTTAGTTCTCACCATACAGATACTAAATGCAAATGTTAACTGTGACAAGTGCAAACATATTGCTTATGTTTTAGTGAAGTAGCAGAACAAGCTCTCATTTTTTCTACAGAGCAGAATCATACCTGCTTATGGGATGAATCCCCCTAAGCAGTTTGGAATGCAATCTTGGCGGCTCTTTTCCTAACACACTAAAGGCCAAATGAATTATCCCTTGTGCTAACCAACTAGGCTGCCTTTCAGATTTACCAATATTCCAAGCAAAGTCTCAGTTGAATTTTAGAAGCATGTGCAGTAGCTGAGTATTTAGCAAACTTTACCATCCTTTAAGTGTCTACATTACTTGAGGAACCTGACTCTAGCATTTTGTATTTATGATTTTTTTTCTTCTTTTCTACTGAGTGGTCATATTCTTGATTGAATGGTCAGTATTAATATATTACAACATTTGACATCTAGCAAGGGTTTTGTGGCTAGTTCTCCTTGAAGGATGTAACTTCCCTTATTAAGACCCAGATAAATTGCAAACCAGATAGATAAAGGAGCATCCATTTGAAATAATCTGCTATAAGTCAAGTCCTAAAACACATAAAATGTAACAACTTTCATTATGCATGTATGAAATAATTTTAGTTTTCAGTTTCCCTCTCATCTTTCACCCTTCATATTTATTATGAAGAACTTAATATTTTTATAACAAATTTTAGATAATTAATAATATTTTAGACACATGTTCTTCTAATGTGTTACGTTTTGATGCTGTTACACTACTCAAACAAATCCAAATTACAATCCTCACTCATCCCAATTAAGTATTCTCCCTGGGTGCAAGCAGATAGAAATTTCCCATTGAGAAACATCTTCCTGCAAAGGACTCTCATTTTATGACTACTTTTTGTCAGGTGAGGCAGAACTGCCCTTTGCTCCAGCCTGACAGCGGACAACCATCTCCTTGGGCAGGCTATAGGACTGCACTAGCCTCTCTCAGCCTTGGTTTCTTAGGTCCATGGCCAGATGCTCATGCCAAAAGCACTGCACACTGAGAAAAAGGTGCACACACTCATATGATTATTCTGCCTATTGTATGGGTATCAGACGTGGAATACAGTCACAACTTATGGTATTACTCTTAGAGAGGGTATAAAAACGACCTGAAGAGGAGAAGACGGGCTGAAGAACAAGCCTTGTCAGTAAAGGAGGGGAGCTCAGGGCAGACAAACAGAAACAGCAGAGACAAGAGAAATTACTCTTTTGGTAAAATGACTCACATTTAGTCTAGTTTGGTACTTCAGGTTATCCCTAGTCAGCCAGCTTGCTCCCTAAAGATATCAGCACCAGTCTCTGTGGTGTTTACCTGCTGCTCCTTCGGCTCACCCTGTTCCCATGCCCACTCACTCATTCCAGTAACACTGAGCTCTCATTTACCTCTCCAAGCCATACGAACTTTGATGGCAGTGGAACCATCCAGATTTCATGCTTTTAAATAGCACATGCTGTATTCAATGAATTTCAAAGACACGCTAAACCCAAATTACTGCTATCCATGGATCTTGAGAAGCTTTTATAAATGGCTGCATTACAGTGTAGTACAAAGCAGTGATTTCCATAATGCTTGTCTAATGTATAGAGCATTTTACATAGAACAGGCCCCGTTTCATCTTGAAATGCTTTTTAATTAATTCAATTCATTAATACTGCTTGTCATGGCTAAACTCTTGAGACTTAACAAAAACTTTACTTCAGCAGTTGTCAACACATTTCATTAAAACATATGTTTTTGAATGCTTTCTGATAACATCGCTATTCTTCATATGCAGAGTGCAGTACTTAAATGTATTAAACAGAGAAGGCGGCTAGCAAAAACCTTTACTCTATATTGACAATGCTGTGTTTAGAGATGAGAAACCAGTGGACCAGACTGGGCGTCATTCTTGTCGTCATTCTTGTCATGACCCCTAAATTAACTGAAGTGAAACCTCTCCCCCAGTTTATGCAGGGATATCCTGTTCTCACAGCACCTTTCCAAGAGGTCCTCACTTGTATGACGTTCACGTAAAGAAGGCGGAGACAGATTTAGGTAGAGTTTGCAGTTGGACAGACCTTTTATGTTGCAAACATGACACTGGACAAAGGGTGGGATGAATTCTGCATCTTTTTGTGACAAGGCTAAAACGTGAAGAATCCTCATCATTGAGGTCACTAAGGAACCTCAAACTAGCAGCAGAATCTGAAAATCTACGCAAGACAAGCAAGGAAGGCAGGAGTATGGGTGGCCTAAAGATGTACACTGCACTTCTTGACCAGTGATTAGCTGTCCTGTTTGGCAGCAAGCACTGTCTGCGAAGCCTGGGGAGACTGTTCCCACTGGAGTGGTCTGGAAATGGGAGGGCCATCAATCCTACAAGACAGCCCATCTGCTTTCAAGTCCTCCTTCCACCTGAAAATACATCTTCCTTACCTTTTATCACCTGAGATACACATTGTCACACAGCTGGTCCAGTGGCACTGGGAGGAAAGTGCTGTTTTCCCCGGTGCAGCCAAAGTCTTCTAATGGTTGCCACGAATTACATAAAAGCAAATTGTCCAAGACAGGGTGACAGCCGCCTATTAATATGCAGAAGTTCAGTATATTTGACCTTTAAATTGCATACCTGGACAAAATGATGCCTTACATTCTCTATATCATTAACCAAAGCATGGTACTGACCCACGGATCCAGAAATACTCTGCTGTACATAAAGAATAGAGGAACGGGATCCTGTTGAACGTTTATACACCCTGAATTATAGACAATACCTCCTTCAAACAGATCAAACTGGTGGGAGAGAAAAAGCAAAGCTGCCCTATACCTCCTCCCAGTACTCCATGTCTGTGTCTGCTCCACATGGAAACATACTAGACAAGGAACAAAACTGGCCTTCTCTGGATGTGTGAATTATAGAAAAAAACATTTATTTTAAAAAATAGGAAAAAAAATCTGTCTCGATACTAGTGATTTTTTTTTTTTTAGACAAAATAATGCCCCAAGAGAGATTTTTTAAATGTCTAAATAATGTAAATATTGAAAACACTTTCTATAGCATTTCTACTGATTATTTAGTGTGTCCTGCCTATATCCCAGGCCATGCTGTCAATCTGTATTTTAAGCCACCTTTCTGTCTTGCTGGCTATGGTCTCTAATGTTTTTTAATGTTGTCTCCTGTGTGTGTTTTGTGTAGTGGAATACTTTACAAATCAAAATGTTATTGGGGAATAAGCCCATGATCTCTTGTGTAACATTTCCTGGCTCTACTGCACACACATCTATTGTTTGAGATTGAATTGGTCCCAAGAAGCATCAGAGCATGTGAAAGCTGCTATGAATTTTGCCAAGTGGCTTCAGGGCAGTAAAACACGTCAGAAGAATAAGGTGCAAAATCAGAAAGTCCAAATTTAGGAATCTCAGTCATTATTAAAGACTGAAAAAATAAAGTCAATGCCCTTGGTTATAGCTTACACATTTTAATCTTGTGACATTCCTAATATAGTTGAAAGGAGCATGCACAGCAGGACACAAAATAAATCCAATTATTAATTGGGTTTATGTGCAATTAAACTGTTAGTCTTTGTTCAATACTACTTGTGATTCACAAGACTGATTTCATTAGCCTTTTTTTTCCTCATAGATGTTGCATTTTTTTTTTTAATTTGTGGATTTTTACCTCTCTTACAGTGTGCCTTTTATTTAGTCCTCAAAAACTGGTGTCTTTTGGAAAGCATGATTTCTACATGAGCTAGCTCTGTTGAAATCACTCATATTCAACTTTGTGCAGCATTTTTTCAAACAGATATCAAAACAAAACTGCCATGAAATGGCACTTTCCACCAAAAGAAGACTGAGAGATTATGCTTCTCTCAGAACTTATCTACAAGACTTCCTTCAGAAATTCCAATAGAGCTTTCAATAAGCTCCCACATAGGTGCTTCTCAAGAGACTGTTCTAAGCATTAGGATTCTCTAGCCAACTGGTGTCCGGCAACCCAAAAAGGGACAAGCGTGCCATTGTTCCTGATGTTAACTACCTTTGTTACAAATGGGATTCAGTTCACACTGTCAGAAGCAGCAGCATCTTCTCCTACATAGGACTGCTTTTTCTCAGTTTCTTTTTCCAAAGCTGCAGTGTACTATGAGATTAAATTGAAGGTTTGATTAGGGTGAATTAATTGTATACTTATTATAATAATTATATATTAAAAAGCCTATAAAGAAAACATTATACTTCAGTATATCTGTTTTACTGAAACTATTGTGTGTGAGAAAAATCACCTGTGTCATCCCAATTTACTTAAAGTCTGTCAATGTACGCAACCAGAAAGTAACCAAAACTTCTTAATTTAAATTTCCCTGAAATGAACTAAAGTTTGTGTTTACTGAGAGACAGAGCTCCTCAAGGACATGGTTCAGAGAATTACCCTGATAAAGTAGATATGAATTATAGAAAGAAGCATATGCACAGGGGAAAAAAGAATATTTTATGTGTAACTAAGTACAAGAAATGTCAAAAAATAAAAACCAGTAACAAGAAACTACTTCCAAATTTGTTATGTATGCATACAACATATAGTCCAATGCAAAGTTATATGTTGCAGTTATTTAATATCTTTCTTCAAAGGTTTTGCTAATACATCAATGACTTAACATCTAAAGAGAAAAAAATATTTCTCTTTATAGTTTTAGATAATTGTCCCTGAAAAAAAACCCAAACCTTTAATTACAACTCAGATGAAGAAAGCTTGATTTGTGTGCTGTGCCCAAATGCTGAGGAGTCGGATGTAAAATATTTGTAATATTTAGGGAACCCTGAGTTTTACATAAAAGTAAACAGCATTGCCTGAAGGCACAATTTCCAGCAACACAATAAAATGTGCAGTGAATTTATGGCGGCCATCCATTAGCTCTTACCAAGGCAACGTCGCCCATATCTGTCGTCCATCATTATAATAGAGGGTTAATGCACCGAATTTACATAAAAAAGTCATATTGTCTGCATGAATTATTTACACTCTCAGCTGTTTTTACAGCTTGGTTTCAAGCTGGATTCTGGGAGAGATTCTGCCAGTAAATTACTCTGTGGAGACCTGACTGTATAACTACAAACAGTGCTTGCAATGAAAAGAAAGGAAAATGGGGATGTACAAGTCAGTAGCTGGAATGGGTGTACAAGCTGTGGGCTTTTCTTCCACGCGCACAGAAGGAAGAGGTAGGGCAGGCAAGTCTCAAGAAAACTCACCCAAGACGTTCTGTACGTGCAACAATCTGTTAGCATCTTTTGTTTTTCACAGCTGCACATATCAGTGCAATTCTTTTGTAGATATGCTTAATCCCTAGTCACTTATTCACAAATCAGCATAATCTTTGTAAATTCACACACAGTTTAATAAAACACCTAAACAACACCCCCTACCCCAACAATCTTAAAGTTTTAAGTAAAAACTTTAGTATATGAAGAGATTCTTCTCAGTTTGATCAGATTTTAGTACATATGCACAACCCTGGGGAAAGGCAAAACTAAAAACAAAACCAAAACCTAAATCCCCAAAAACTCTTTGAAAGCTTGGGAAACAAGTCCCTTGTAGTAGAGTCCACTCACAGACACACAGTAGCCCCCCACAGATGTTTTGGCACAGTTTGTAGAGATAATTCCACAGAGCTACAGACCTAACTACAGAGCAATAGGCTCCCTCTTGATGAAGTTTATGGCAAGAACAATATATTGTCACAATAGTGAGAAGATAACTAAAGGTCCTCACAGAAGCGTGATCATTTGCTATCAATCTCCTCAAGAGTTTGCCATTTAAGTGTTCATTCCCTACTACACCGTGAACAGCTCAAACTCATTTCTCATAAAAAACAACACCTTGCTAAGCACACATATTTTGAAGCGCCATAAAGGTTCTGTTGCTTTTAAATTTCCTTCAAAACACAGTACTCCCCTTTCGCTCTCCTGGCAGGTCTGTGCCTTTTCCCCACCGTGGACAGGAGCTGCAGGTTCCTGTCTGCTGCTCCAACTCTTCCCCCAGGCTAAGGGATAGCCACGGTTTTGTTATTCTGCCAATTGCTCCTCAAGGACAGGCACTGCTCATGCCCAGAGGATCTGAGGGCAGCCTGCGCAGGGAAGGCTGAAGACAACAATCCTTTGAAGAAACATGGGCTGAGAAACGTCTGGGGGTCTGTCTGAGGATCCATTTTCATCGCACAAAGAAACAAGTAAAAGAATGTTCAAGATCCGTAACACAGAAAGGTTTCCATGACCACACAATTCAGATGTGTTTCAGACTAATGGACCTATATGCCTGGAAAATGTCCCTATCTCTGAGACTTTCTGCTGCTTGCTCTTGTTTACACAACTGCACAACTGTTACAGCAAAGAGGTGGTTCCCCCCCCCCCATCTTAGTCACCTCATTTTAGTTTAGAGCTGCGACACCCTGTCTGGTAACTGGACCTTGGACCCAACAGCCTTGTATCCTCTTCTCTTTTCCTGTATTTTACTCCAGCAGCATTGTGGACAGACTAGTGTCATCACATCCTTCAAAGACTGTTCTATACAGAGAAGACAGAACTTATGCAACTTTGCATAAAAGCTAAAAAAGCTACAAGGACTGCCCAGAATTTGCTCTGATTGTCCAGACAAAAGGGTAACAGCAGAAGAACTTCCTGCATTCCCTGGGGGAATGGATCACTCCAGGGTGCACAGTGTCCTGTAACAGCCAACAGCTTCACAGTTCTTAGCAGACTGTTGCTGTTCACAATCTCTGAAGAGCAAAAAGATGGTCTTTGCCCATCCTTATTTTGCCGATGATTGCCTTTCCTTTCTGATTTCCTCCTAGGTATCTGTCCCCTCTACCTTTTTATCACATAATTAACTTGACAACAGCTCTCCCATAACAGTGTACCTGAGACTCACGCGTGCCTCCCTGATTGCAGCAAGCTGCCTATTTGGAAAACACAGGGAACTCATGTTTTTGAGTTTGGTTGTTTTTTCTCTTTTGCAAGAGGGAGTGGACATAGACGGCTAAAAAATGAGGCACAGCTGTGCTGCTTAAGGATATATTTCCTACTAAGCCAAGAGAGCCAGATTTCTGTTTGTGATGAAATGCAGTCACAGAAAGCAGAGGGGATGCCCCAGGACATGGGACCACTCATCACTGTCTTAGTACAAGAACAACCTAAGAGACCTGCCTGTTACATTCACAGAATGACACGTGGACATTGTCTTGGATAAACAGTGACACCCAGCAAGCTCTGGACCATGGTTATTTGATGGCAGTCAGTAAATGCCACCTGAAACTAATAAACGCTAGGGAGGGTCTATTATTTAGAAATCCACTTTCACCTTGAAAAACGGAATTTCAGGTATTTTGAGATTTATTTGAGCTCACTCATACTATAGTTGATTGAAACTGGAATTATCCAATCCAGATTTACTAAGAATTTCCACAAGCTTTACCTGGATTCTTGCTCTGCTATTCCACAATAATCAAGTATCACAGTTACCATGGCAAACGACATTAACAGATGCAAGTGATATTAGCTACAATTCTTCTGTTTCCTCTACAGTGTATCACGCATTCGGTATTAGTCTGACTTTAGATCCTGATGTTCCAGGTCAGGAATAGCCCTCTGAACTCATGCAGGGTAAAGTCCATGATCCTGTAAAGTGAAACCACTTCATGCTGCCAAGTTCTTGCCATGGCCCAAGAGGAGCATCCCTGCTGTCCTGTCACACCAATACCATAGCTGCAATAACCACTTTTTCCCTGAAGGGTGTTCAGGGGTAGGGTCCATGGCCCAGCCATGCTGTGAGAAAACTCTGTACAACAGCGGCATGTGGCACCACCACATTATGAACAGACTGGACCAGTATTGGTAATTCTTCATCCTGATTGTTTACACCCTTTAAATATTTGCAGACTTATGCACCATCCTCAGCTGCAGGTGAGCCAAGCTATACATATTTATCTCACTTAATCTTCCCTCATAAATCAATCTCTCCAGTCAATCTCTCCACTCCCTAATTATTTTTGTTGCTCTTCTCTGAACTCTCTCCAATATGTCAATCAATATCTTCCTCGTAATGAAGTGCTCTGTAAGGAGCACAGTATTCTAGAGGCAGTTGTCCTGAAGCTGTATATAGGGCAATGATGGAACCAATATGGATTTTCAGTCTTCAAGGGAAGGATGACCGAATGGTAAGGACAGCAGCCTAGGGTTTTGGAGACCTGGGCTCATGTTCCTGCTCCTAGAGACTCTCTGTGTGACCTTGGTCAAGTCACTTAGTCTCTTCTTTAGTTAAGCATCTATAAACACTGTGTTGTTTGGTACACACAAACAGTGAAATCTGACGGTATGTTGGGCAGGATAAGGATCTGGCCATGTAGACAGGAAGCACTAATACTCAAATAGCAGTTTTCTAGTGTAGTTAATTTGCTGTTGATGTGGAAGTACATCTAGCGGTTCTTGGTACAGTGCTATTAAACACCACCAGACAGCAGTGTATTGGCCATGTGGCTTTCCAGTTACTGTACCTGTGACTTTTAGCATTTGCTACATCGTGACCACATCCTTCTGTTTGGTGCATTTTCCAAAAAAGAGTAACTTCTCTTTACTAACAGTTGAGTTGTAGATTTCCTTCACAGGGTACAGTGGGATGCAAAATGCTACATCTTAGTACAGCTATCAGTACATTGCTGTACCCCAATATCAGGTCCGCAGTGGGCTCTAGGGGTTAGCCTGTTGCCTTAAAGCACCATCACGCAGGAGTGCACAACTCCTAGATGCCAAAGGCCCTCAGTTCCCACATCTTACTCCTTGCACAGCTGACTTCCACAGAAGTCTACCTGGTTTGATCAGTTGAGTCTAACACCAGTGTAAAAGCAGTAGTAGACTCTTTAAAAGGGTTCACCCTGTTACTTTTCCATAAATAGTAAAAGCATTGTGCACCATCAAACGTATATAGAGAGAGATGTGCAATTAATGCACAGTTAAAATTTCTCCAGCTAAATTAAGTTTTTATTTTAAGAATCTCATCTTCTTTTCCTTTCTCTTTTAGAGAAGGTTAGGAGTATCAAAATAACTAAAGAAAGCAAAGAAGTCTGAGGATTGCAGTTATGATTCATCAGGCTCCCAGAAATGCATTATAATGTACCATAGGCTGTAAGACTAAAAATTATTCCCCACTGAAATGGTATTCACACAGCTTCTGCTGTACTGAGGCGTACATTGTAATATAATTATAATAACTAAAGTAAGTTTCCCTTGGGGATTATACCTCTGTGTGATTTAATCCTTAAATTTGTTTTGCTTTCATCCCCGGGAGAAGAGAGATTTCAGTTATAAAGTATTCTTCCTAGAAATACCAGACACTGCACATGCATTCATAATCCACACATTTACAAAGCCCAGGCCAGGGGGCAAGCAGAATTGGAAGCATAAATGTTACCACTCTGCTGCTTCTTCTGCACAAGAAGCACAAGTTCCTAAATCGCTTTGCCTTAGTGACAGTGATTTGCATAACAGCTAAATGTCTGTAAAAAAACCCCAAGTTTTGAACCAGGCTTCTTAATGGTTTAGATACTTTGTGCCTTTAAATGATCAATTGTCTATATTACACCTCCAAAATCAGTTGTTGATTGCCAAGATATTACCGGTTCTACTGGAAACAACGTGGAAGCAAAACCATTCTTATAATCCCTGATTTCGGGACATAACGGGACTGTTCCCTGCTTTCTTTTTTTCTTTCCCACTTTTAATTTGGCTGTATAGTATCAGAAGCAAGGGCAAACCTAGGAGCTCTCCATTTTTTTTTTTGTCACTCTCAGAAGCAACCCCTGATTCTTGAGCTTGGATGTCAAAGCTTTGCCAGAAGCTTGTGAAATCCTGGAAGAGGTCACAGCGGGAAAATGGGTCCTGGCCAGTTTCTCCAAGGCAGGTTATCAGATTGTACTTGTAGCAACATCAAACCGAGCATGTGCTTCTACTTCCTCACTGTGATGAACTAAGAGTTAAGATGGAATGGGAGGAGACCTTTTGACATGAAAATCACCAGGCAGAAGTCAGAGTTGTGCACAAAGATCCACTAACTTCCCAGACCCCGCCTTCAAGGTGCAGTGCATTGCAGGGGAACGGGTATCGGTCTAGCAATCACAAACCCACAGGGCCTCCAGCACAACTTAAAAGCTCAGATGAATGTTCTTAAAGCTTTATGGGACTTACTTCTCCAGGGATTCAGAGCAAAGGACAAATGCCTTCTCTTAACAGTATTTTAAACAAGCTGCTTGCACAGATGGCTCACTAGAACCTACTGGCCTTACAGCAAGGCATTTGTACAGTTGCATGCCCCATCATTTCCTGGGTTTAAGTGTAACAGTCTGGGGGCACATTGCCCAAGGTCTGAGGTATAGCATCACTGTTAAGAGCTCTGCAGCATCATGTTTTCACATACTTGTCTTGGCTGTCTTAGAATTCAGTGCTCAGAGGATGTCATTTTGTGATATGATCTAGGGGTACACATGTTTAATAACATAGATAAAATGTCCCACCAAGACAGCCTTTGTCAGCCTGCAAAAAATAACCTGAAATGATCTTCTGTCACAGCTGCATAGTACCAGTCAACATGACAAGTAGCCTGAAACCATCGGTCTTCTATGGTAATGCTTTTAGTAGCCCAATGATAAGTACCTTTGCCAACTCACAGTTGCTGCTACTTCTTCTTAGTGGCCAAGTAACAGCAAAAGCCTCCCAGTACATGCTCATGGGCTGCCCCTCTACCCCTCCTACCAAGTATGACCACTTCTACCACTGTGCCACCACCACCTAGTATGACCACTTGCCAAGAGTCCTGCTGTAGCGTGTAGTATTCAGACGGCACATGCACGGCTACAACAGGATTCACACTAATATACACCAAGAAAGAACATCACATTGCCAGCTACACACAACCTAATGTTCTAAAGCATCAGAGTAAGACTGTTAATAAGGAAACAGTTATTTCAGCCAACACCTATGTAGGAATTTTCAAAGAAATGCAAGTGAAACATTTCGGCAAACATTGCTAATAATTTTTAATCTGAAATACACCACAAATGTTGAACATGAGTCATGACTTCAAAGCACAAAATAAGAAAACTTTTAAAATTGCTTGTGATACCATCTTATTTTGATTTGAGGAGAAAGTATCCTTATTAGTGTTTCAAGCATTTCTGGAACCAATGAGGATCAAATCAATTTGCCAGCACTGTGCCCAGCCTAGTCTGTCTTTGTGACTAGGATTCTGAGGCACAACAAATATTTCAATGGAGTACTAAACCCCAGGTCTGGCTGCAGCCATAGCTTTGAGGAAATTACTCTCTCTCTGCAACAGGTTATGGGGCTATTCTAAGGTGATGTACAGTATGAAGTTACTACATTGTAGCAATGTTATTTATTTATAGTACAGTTGTATTGATCCCATAAAGGTTTCTCTAAGTATAGGGAGATTTGAATGAATAGATTTTACCTTGTGCTAGGGGCCATGCAGACACGCTACAAATCAGACAGTCCCAGCCCCAAAGTACTCACAAACCAGATTAGAACAAGATGCAGCAGGTGGAGGAGACAAACTTGAGGGAAGGGAGGAGGAGGAAGTGGAAAAGCAAGCGGCATTATGCACATTAAGCAGAACTCTCTGCTCAGCAACAGCTAGGCATTGCCAGCTGGCAGGGATCTTCAGGCATCAAAGATGAGTCTTCAGAAGGCCTTAAAGAAGGTTAAGGAAGTGACTGTTTTAAGGGAGTTTCCCTTATGTATGTATAAGAAATAGCCTGTGGGAAAAGCACATGGTGCTTGTGGGTGAAGCAGACTTGTAGACAGCTCTATCTTCCACAGGGCTGGGTGCTACCACTGGTCTAATGGGTCATGAAAATTGGCCTGTGAAACGTGCCTGATTTTCTTCCATTCGCTCAGATACACCTCTCCATCTCTGAACTTCTACCCAGAAAATTCAGAAGATAGTGAAATAGACTTTAAAGGTACTAATGATGTAATTATAAAAACACACAAAAGATACCTCAGCATTTCAAGATAAATTCAAGCCAAGCACACTACCAACATGCCATATTCTGTGCTTCCCCTTTGAAATAAATGGCTTTATGAACTTCAAAGAGAGCTTTTTATTTTTTTTCACTTGTTTAGCACCGATGCAAATACTCTGTCAGACAAAGCAGAAGAGAAAATGCATTTTACACTACGGGGAACAAAATTACCCAACCAGCCACTCAAATGAGAATGATCTCAGGTTTGGGAGGCACGGAAGGCAGGGGAGGCACAAGATACCTATTTATTTCTATCTAGTTTATTTAATTTTTTAATAATTTTTTTTTTAAATAATTTTTTAACTAACCCACTTTAAAAATCAAATCTCCTTGTTTTGCAGAGCAGTAGAGAGATTTTCTTACCGGGGTTTCCCTTGCTCACACAAAGCCAATATAGGTGAACTGAACACAGAAATGGGAGCATGGCCATGACACCATCTTCCATTTCACAGTTTAAGAGTTTAGATATTTTCGTTTCTCTAGAAAAAAAATGCAACACTAACAGCTTATACAACTGACACATGGGACAGAATCTTCTAATAGTCCCTGTGGAAAAGATCACCAGATGCTTTTTTCCTCCACGAGAGTTGTTCCAGGAGAGGTAACTTCTGGAGGGCAGTGTCTGCCCTGAGCCCAGGGTGAGCAGATCTAATACAGAACTTTTTTCCACAGTGCTGAGGATGTTAACGCTGTTCAGGTCCCTGACACTAAGTCTTGAGTAGAAATACATCTCCCACCTTCTGGCCCTCCCTTCTCAATGTAGGATACAACTAGGATGGAACACCCCAAATCCATGCCAGAGAGAAGATTATTTTATCTGGCAGAAAATAACCATTACCTCAGAGTTCTACAATCATCTTAAGAAGTGTTCCTAAAAAGTAGACCAATCAGCTTGCTCATTAGCAAACTTGCTTGCCCCTCATCAGCTTATTACTTACTGAGCAGAGACCTCATCTTTCACTAGACTAGAAGGGCAAATAAGCATTCACTCTGATGCTGAACAGAGCAGGGAGAAATGATGGCAAAGACCTTTTAGAGGATCTGATACACTCAAGGCTGCTCTGCCTTCTGCTCTCCTTCATTGTGGGATCCTGCAAGAGGGGTTGGGAGGAAAAGAAAACAAAATTAATCTTACTTCTCCCAGCTACTAAGAAATTGTCTTCCTTGAAAAAAATCCTTCCTGTTCTGATTGTGGTCCTGTTTCAACAGAGCTCAGCAGAGATGGGAATTACAGCATAATCATACAGGAGTGTGATAATACGGGAGTTTCTAGGGAAGCTGCACAGTGGAGACTCTTGAGAAAGAGATGTTGCTTTTGAATAGCAGCTGATGAACCTAATGCAAGAAAGAAAATTTGTGCACTTTTGAGCAGTATATCCACTAGCACAAAGGAAGAAGTCAGAGGCTGGGTTTTCCATTTACTTGTCAGTTCTGTGGGGCATGCAAGAGAGATCCCAAAAGACATTTCACCACTGGAAGAAGTTATGCCATCCTGAAATTGGTTCACTTGTGATCAGTCACCCATTTCTGACCACCTACTTTTGTCAGGGTCCCTTTGCCATAAGGCAGGTATTTAAAAAAGTTACTAACTTTCCTGACCAGAGTAGCTTCCAGGATTTAGAAAAATTTCAACTGGGGCTGTCTGAAAGAGACTAGAAGGGGGTTGAGGCCTTTCATCTTAAATTTAATAAGGTAGTGGCTAGGGTTGGCACTGCCTATCCTCTCTGTGCTCTCCAGGCATTTCACTCCACACCTACAATTTACTGGAGTCTTTCCATGAGCTTTGCCTTTCCCAGGCACACAGGTGGTATAAGAGAGAGGACAAAGGGAAAGAACCTGGCACTGTTTTGGAAACTCTCCCAGTCCAAACACCACTTCCATTCCCCAGCTGCCCTACAGATGATGTAATGACCACTGCATATGAACTATAATTGTGCGCAGAACCTTTCAGGAGAACCACGCCTGGGTTGCACTCTCCTCACATGCACTCAGTCTCAGGAATGTTTTAACAGCAATAACTTTCCTCCACCTGCTCAAATTTGGCATCCCGCTCTCCTCTATCCCAAAACAGGACAGGGAAGCTCTCACATATTTCTTCCCAGACATTATCTGGCTCAGCACAGTGATGACAGAACTGACTAAGGCTTCATTATGAAATATGGAAACATTTCAAGCCTCCTGTTCCAACTTTAAATTGTTCATTATAGCTGCTGCAAGTACTCTGTTTATCATAATAGAGTCCTTTATTTATTGGTTCATCCAAAAGTAAAATTATGAAAAAAGGATTTAAAGAGAAAAATATGTTTAATGAGTAGAACAGTCTCTGCAGTCCTCTTCTCTGTGCCGGAAGGAATGGCTGAGATTCTGGCACAAGGTGGGAAGCTCAATAGCGGCACTTCAGTGCAGCTGCCAGAAAGAATATACTCAAGAACAAAGCAGAGCCTTAACATTACACCATATTTCTTCCAGCCAAAAGCTTCCAGTGCATAATCCTGTGTGGCAGGTAAATGCTGCAAGTCAAGTTCCTGAATCTATATCTGTTGACTTACAGAGATCCCACAGAAACTTCCATTTCCTATTCACAACATCTATACCACATGTTCCTAACCTCCAAGAATAACCCAAAGTGAAATGGGAGCTAAACCCCACTGGGACAAAGTATCACTCGGTGGATGATCCGGATGAAACACAGCTTTTCCTTTTTGCTTCTTTATATAAAATTTTTAAGTCACTGTAATGGATTCTGAAAGGTGCCTCAAGTGCCAGCCTGACAACTCTGGATCTAAAACTTCCCATTTGCCCACCGGGAAACAGGCAGCACAGCAGGCACTCTGCGTGATCATGTCCTTCTGTCCCAGGGGACAGTAAGGAGCAGCGTCTCCCTGGCCCTCACCCCTGTGATGCTCCGTGGAAGCTGCCAGAGGCCAGCCACGGTTGTGAGTGACTATGTCATTCATGCACTCTCCTGAAAAGGAGCAGCTTAAGCAGCTCTATTTTGATAACCTCTGATACAACACCTTAACTGAAAGTAAAATACACCTTGATTGAACAAGAGAAGAATTCTCTGGCCAGCAATAGGTGCCTGGATGATTTGCTTGCGTTGCTTTGCCACTAAATCGAGTTTTCATAACCATTTCATACTGACTTACAAGCTGAAGGCCCTAATCTTTGTGTCCGTTCCTTTCAGGACTTGTTAAAAATTGCTTTCTTGAGAGAAAAACCAAGAATGGAGAATTCTAGCTTTTCTTTCTTTATTTAGAAAGTGACATACCTTGTCCGTACTTATCTTCTATTATATTCTAATATTCTCAATCCTACTTTATATGAACTATTTTGCACAATTCATACCCTTGTTTGCAATTCTAGACACTGTTGATCTGGCAATTGTTCTGTAACACATTCAATCAGCTTAAGGGGGTATGGCTGAGACCTCATGTTTATAAATAAAATAAAGGAAGATGTGGAACTGGCATCAGAATGGTGAGAGGTTAACGCTACTGCTTGCTTTCCCAAAGCCATGTCAAAAAGGGTTTCTATAGATGACCAAAGTCTCCCTCAATCTCCATCTCCTTTTACCTGTACGCCGAGTCCGAGCCCAGAAATTCAGTGGTTTCTGCAAAGCAGAGAACACAGACAGGAGTTTCCAACTCGAGCCTCCATTGCAGGAGACTGACGCCAGCTACAAATTTGTCAAATGGATACTGGCTTTAGCTATAGGTAATTTATGAATACTTTTGACTCCCCGATCTGTGTTTCCTGAATAAATACAGCTGTGACCTGTATCACTGGGAATAAAAAGCGAAGTTCCTACTGTATATTCTGAAAAATAGCATGACCTTGAGGACAATTTATTTCAAGGAGAAAAGCACAGTAAGACTTCTTACAGAGTGCTGCTCAGAGAAGCAGACCCTGCTCATTCCCCAAATATATTCAGAACCGAAGCAAATGCTTCTCACTCAATTCAAGGCTGCCTGAGTTTTCACCTGTAGATACGCAGATAAACTTATATCATCGGCTTCCAGGTTTCTGTGGGCTGGTATGTCAGCAACAGCTACAGTGATTTAGTGCAACAGCTCCAAATGGATTAAATCACAGAGTCATTTGAATTTCACCCAGGCTTGTCACACAAATCTCAGAAACCACTGTCTTGTATAAAAACTTCCTCTTGATACTCCTGAGGAGTCATGACATAAACCAAAATTTAGGTCGAAAATGAGAAACGAAGACTTCTAGCATGGAAAACAGAGGCAGCACAAACAGCACTTTTGACTGAAAAATCTTAATTGCATTATGGTAGCAATTTGCTGTATTTTATTAAGTATATTTTTCCCATTTTTGATACATTATTGTGCACCTTATAGGGTATTTTTAAAAATGAAGTCAGTTTTCATTTGATTTCCAGTTGAATGAAATAAACTTCAAATATTCCACTCTTCAAAATGGAAGTTATTCTATATTAAGTTCTAGGATATTTCACTAAGTAGAGTACAACTAGGATGTTCCCTGTGTACACAACCAAATATCTTTTCTGTTTTAGAGCCTACTCAAAGTGTGGCAGAGCAGGAAGACATTTGCTACTGACTTCACTTTCTGTCTTGAGGGATAAAATGATTTATGATTTTATGGTCCCCAGATTTAACTATATCTTGCATTGATTTCAGCATTGCCCATGTAAGGATATTTGAATCAACTCAGTTGAAGGACAGTTGTGGTTTCTTTAAAAAACCTATTAAAATGACTCGTAACAGTCATGCACCCGAGGCATGCATTTTTCTTATCTGTTTGTAGGAATTAGACAGACACATCTACCTACAAACTGTTTCGTATTTCTCATGATGTTCTAACACTCTCTGTGGATTATGCTTACTCTCTGGTCTACAAGTGAAGTTGCCATTTGGATCACATAAGCCACGTGACATCATTCCTGATCCTCAGTTCTCTAAGTTACTATGCACTGAAGGCCTTCAGGTTCAAATGCAACCCAAAAAGGTTTTTTAGCTTCACTTCTGCAAGTATTGAACATGAAATAAATAATTTTTATCGATGTGAAAATTCCTACTAAAAAATGATTGCAAAAACTACATAAACATGTCAAACACATTTAAGAAATCCCTTTTTTCACATGCAGCTGTGACTGTTTTCCCCTAAAGTATTTACTCATCTTTTCACTAAAAAAAAAAAACAAACCCCCCCCAAAACCAAAAAAAAACCCACGAAACAAAACAAAACCAAACCAACACCACCACCACCACAACCTATTTTTGCTTACCTAATACTGCAATTCACTCACTTTTGTGTTCATACCAGGTCACTGCCAAAGTACCTACGTTTGAGAAATGCATGCGAGTGTTTCACTTACTTTGACTTTCCCAGCAGGAATGGCCAGATGAGAAGGCTACTTGCAGCAACCCCATGCTCCTGTCCTTCACAAGGAACTCAGCAGCTTATTTCTGCTGCCAAGGTTCTCACAAGTGCAGTGAAAGCAATGACCACCTCTGCCTGGCCTTCTGTCGTGATTGGAGACACCAGAAGGTAGCAGATCCTGAAACAACAGCTATATAAATTTAGCCACACTACATATTCACTCCTCATGAAAGTTCTCTCCCTACCCAAAACCTCTCTATTGTGGATGCAGTGGTGCATGGTGGAGCTTATTTATGTTATCAGGAGACATGGGATAAAACTTGACTTATGTACAATTTGTCAGAGGCTATTATAATCAGGCTACCACACATGCAGGTTTTTTTCTGAGTCCTGTCACACATCCCAAAAAGACTAAGAAGAGTTAAGAACAGCTCACAAAACAGCTTTCCCAGTCTCAGCACAATGAATTAAAGTTGCTAACTGCAGTTAACCTTTATTCCAGTGAGGCCAACTGGGGAGAAGAGCGGTGCAGCCAACTGGACTTAATTTCAAATCCTCAAAGAAACGATGCACAGGTGCAGGTGTTTCCCTGTGTCACACCTTTCAGGAGGCCATCTGAAGGCTCTTTGCACTTCGACCATAGGAGATCAGGGGCACACTAAGCACACAAGATCAGTAGTGCACATACACTGGAATTATCATGTAATCTCTTTTCTTTGGTTTTTGAGGCAGATATGACTGTACCTGAAGGAGATACTGATCTGTCTACCTAACATTCACAAATATCTTATAAAATGTCTGAAATTAATCCATTACGAAGGCAAGAAGGGAAAACGTAAATATCCTCATTAACTCATATATAGATACACAAAATTTTACATAACATATGAAGTAGTTGGAAAGATGCCCGCAGACGTAATTGCATTTCTGTGTGAAGAGCATTTACACTCTCTCATCTCTGCTTTCCCCATTCATTTTAGTAATTACATGGAGAGAAGCAGCTAACATGCTTGTAATTAAAACCAGCAGTAAAGGATTTTTTAGGTGTTCTGATACAAAAGAATTGACATGGAAAGCAAGCAGTGCTAGCAGGAGGGGATTACTACAGCCAGATAAAACAACTCAGCCCCAGGAAAAGTCTGTGCTAGAGTGCCCACACAGTGCTCCCCAGCGCCATGTATGGGTGCAGGCAATGGCAATAAAAGTCCAGATCATGCACATTGTCCGTATTTACTGTTTGCTGAAAGATACTCAGTCACAAGACTTGGAGCTGGTTTTATGCTGCTGGAAACCCCTTGTTTCTGTCCACTAAATTCACAGAGTGGAAACCAGCTGCTTCACACAATCTACATTGCTTCATTTTCTACCCATTTCATTTGACATTTTATTAGCAGAGTCTGTAATGGTTATTCCAGTTTGGTGTGTGGAGTTGCTATGAAAACTCAAGGTCACCTCATTTTGGGGATGCACATTCATGACCAAAGCAACCTACACCAGGAAGACTTTGTTGTCCTTTCTTTCACTTCCCTACTACCCAAGTAGTAGCTGTGCAGAATATGTGATGTGCAAATATATTCTCTTTCATTTTAAAAGGAAAACTGGGCAATGTTTGTTCTTATGCTGGAAAGTCCTTGTATTGCACAAAAATATGGCATGCTTGCAGCCCAAGTATCAAGAACTCACACAAAGAACTAGATGGATGGCAGGAAGGAAGAACAGCAACTGAGGTGTCAGACCTTTCCCTGGGAGCTTCTGCCTTTCAAAGGTTAGTCCAGAAACTAACCTTTGAAAATGTGCTCTCATGTACAAAAAAAAGGATCCCAAGATTTTTCCTCTAGGCATTTTATATGGTCATCTGAGCATCTTTGCAGCTTCCTGACAACTAAACAGGAAGAAAAAGACCTAAATCACATTAACACTCTGTGTTCTTCTATCAAGAATAGAAGCGTTAATTCCAGAAGAGACAAACTTGACCAATACAAGCTGTCAGTGGTGTTATGCAGGTGATAAGAGAAATATTACCCTGTGGTAAGTCAAAACTGCAGGATGAACCCCGTAATAGGTGAGTGATCGTTGAGTTTGAATCCAGGCCTCCAAGGAAGAAAGGTCAGATCACAGCTCACTGCCACCTTGTCACTGAGAAGAAAGAGTGCATTTTTTTTTGCCGCAGAATCCTGCTGCACAGAAGCACTTGGCCAACACAAAAGTCAGGCTGCTATGAGCTTATTCTGGCCTCTTGCCACTGCAGAGTGTGAAAGAGTGACTGGAACAAGCAGCATACAAGTCAAGGTGGGAAACATGGCACAAATATAAATCCTTGTTTGAGTCACAGGCTGATAGATGGACAGCAGAAAACCACACAAATCTTGACATTAAATATTTTATCTGAGAAGAAGAATGTGCCTTGGGGCTGTGAGAGTAGCTGACCCTCCCAGGCACATGGGCCCTACAGGCTCAGGAGAGGCAGAGGAGAAGTGCAGTTGTCATGTGCATGAAATGAATTTTTAGTGCTGAGAAAGCTGAAGACACTGCAGGGAGGAAGGCTTGTGATTTTATAACTCAGGCAATAAATACTCAGTAGAAAGCTCATGAGTTTGGTTTGAACAAGACCACTACAGTGATAGGAGGGTGCTCCCCATGCTTTCTTTGCCAAACAAATTTTAAACAATATATTTGGATTTTTGTTTATTTTTCTCTGACAATGGGGGAAGAAAGGTTTATTTGTGTTGATTTTCAGTCTCTCTCCAACCATGGTGTTGCAATCTACCTCTCTACAATGCTTCTTTTTCTAATTGGAGTGTCCACTCATGACTTGTATTGACTAGACAGGACAAAAGCATTTGTCCACTATTTACTAGAATTTAAAGATCAGTTACACAGGAGGTCCTCCTTCTGAGGAGACAGGAGTGGCAGAGACAGCAAGCACCCCATTACCCTGTCTGGAGCCTTACACACACTGTTGTAGATTAGCATCTGCTCTGTGCACGCACACTTGTACACGTAGAAGCAGGCACCAACGCTTCTCAAAGATCATCAGTTCCCCATGTCAGCAGCCAGCTCTCAGCAGATTCCCTGATAGCACCATGGAAGAATCCACCTCCGAAGCAGACCTCACAGGTCCCCAGAGCCATCTGCGAGCACCCTCTCTCCTCCACAGCTGTCCCTGGCCAATGAGCCTCCCCTCCTCAACCCCATTCCAGCTGCCACTGCCAGTATCTGCACTGAGCAGGGGGCAGAGGCTGCTGCCCTGCCCCGGCCTGCCACAGCCAGGGCAGCTCACACCTCCTCGGGCCAGGGCAGGAGGCCTGGGAGGGAGAGCGGCCAAGGCAGGGCTGGACCAAGGAGAGCACAGCAGCTGTGGCTGCCACACAGACCAAGAAGTTGACCACGAGAGAGAAGGAAACTTCTGTCTGTGAGGATGAGCCTCCTTGGGGTGGGCAAAATCATGCCAGCCTCAGCCAGAGTGGCAAGCACCAGCACCAGCCCTTAACTGTGGACTGACAGTTGCCGACTCCCGTGGACAGGGGTGCTGAGCACCTCTGAAGGTCCAGCCTTTCAGTACTGGGCAGCTGGTGCTCTCCATGCACTGACTCCTGGGGCAGCAATGGAGCAAAGAGGCCCTGCGCTTCCCACAGCTCACAAGATGTAGAAACGTCTGCTGTATTATGACAATGTAGCTGCCATTGAAAGAAAAATAATGCAAGAGTAGAGGACAGAGAAGAGCTCTGCCCAAGGCATCATGAAAATAAGCAATAGCAGGTCTCTCTGATGAGTTTCTCCAGCATGCCCTGCCCCTCTCAGGAGACACATCAAAGAGAGACAGGGAAATCAGTACACGGCAGTGAGCCTGCTGGAGCCCGCTTGCTCAGCACAGGCAAAATTAATTAAGAGGGAGGGAGAAAAAGAGCCAATACGAGTCTGATTCTGACAGGGAGCACAGCACTAACAAATACCACATGCTAATTCAGTTTTCCACCTCTTTCACACCTGCCAAAGAGGGAAAGAGGAGCACAACTTAGATTTGAAATAGACTGGATTTGGATACCTCTGACACATTGCATGACGCCACACCTACCACTGCGTCCTGGAAGCCTACAAAAATGAAAGGTACCTCAAGAAACTCAGCCCTTGTAATACAAGTTTTTTTGGAAAAAACATCATTGTGTTGGTTATTGCTGCTATGGAAAACAAAGCAAAGGTGAGGCCTCATACACAACAGGAGAAGCCACAAATAGGGCCCTCTTACCCTGCTATGAGTGAGCATGTCATCAGAAAAAGACAAACATACCCAACAAACTATTTGGGAGGAATTAATTCAATTTTATTTGACATAATAAGCACTAAGAATTATTAATACTGCTTTTCTATGTACTGAATACTACAGGGTTAGAAACGTGAGAACCACAGTAGTAGGAGGAAACAAAATACCAAATGGAAGACTTTTAAAATGCAGGATTTCCAGGAATTCAGGTGCTGTAGTAAGGAGTCCCTGGAAATGCTCATAAATTAATTAAATATGTAAAGCCATCACTCCAGGGGCATCATTGCTCTACAATTTTTTCCTTGCTTATAATGCAAGGAGATGAAGTATCTGAGCCTAGTTTGGGACTAATAATTTCTAAATAAAAAATAAATATGTCAAGATTTCATAAATAGAAAGGAGAGCATGGCACTATAAATAAGCTTTAATATCAATTTTATTGTAAAGTTTATCTGGTCGGGCTCCTGGCTTTTACAGAATGCTCCTATTACTATTATACATCTGGGTGCGTTAAAAAATGCCACTGGAAAAGGGACTTGCTTTATGTCCTGAAGAACTCCTGAACCATTGTTTGTGGAGTAGTCTCTGCAACCCTGCGGCACAGCTCCTCTGAACCAATTGGCTGTGAAAGTTTAGCAAACATCCGTTGTGCTGCATCTGTTCAGAGCAGGTTTTTTTGGACTGCACAACAGGCGTGTTAATCTGTGTGTGCTGCTGCCTTCCCCCCCACCCCCCCCGGATATTACAACCACAGTCCTCAAATCTATACAGTATAGTTAGTCTGAAGAACTCCCATGATACCTCCTAAACTCTGGCCAAAGATGTGTGAGAATGATATCCCAACAGTCCTTGTGTACCAGACACAAAAAGGCATTGCCCAAGAAACTGGTCCACGAGTGCTGTGCTTTCTAGGGTGAGATGAATGACTATCAGGCTACCATCTGCCCAGTAGTTAAGCAAAGTAATGCTTGTTTCATCTAGAGTGTAAAAGGTGCTTTGTTCAAGTCAAATAGGATCATGTATCAGCAACATACATTAATAACTGATAACACATAAATATCCAGTGTATTTAATACTATCAAACTAATTAGGTGTTGGTTTGCCAGGAATAAAGGTGAGGTTTAAAAATCCAAGATGACACGATTACCTGAGTAAGGCATTCTTGTTCGTCCTGAACACAGGCTAAAAGCATAGGTGACTGAGACAAGTCACCAGGCTGGAAGCCAAACTCATTTCATGCACTAAATTTGCAATGAAAATTCTAATGAAGCCATCTTGACGAGCTAAAACAGTGTTAATACGTCCAGAGATCTTCAGCTCACTCTGGAAGTGTTAACTTGAAAGGTCACTCAGTGCATGGAGCATGTTACTGCTAAAGCTAGCACTGCAAATATTTCCAAACAGCCATGAAATTTTGGCAGTCCAGATGCAAAAAACCCCAACTAAAGCCAAAACAGAAAAAAAAAAAACCCCAACAAACAAACAAGCAAGCAAAAAAACCCAAACCAAGTCACAACAAAACCCCAAACCAACACAAAACAAAAAAAGCTCCTCCCAATCACTTGCCACCCTTACTGTAACTGTGCTGAAGAACGTGCCTGTTAAACATGTATTAAACATATTGTTAAACATTAAATGTACCTTCTCCACTCAGGCAAAGAAGTTCTTCCATGAGCCTGAAACACTGCATGTACTAACCTTTCATTCTGTGTGAGAGAGCTGGTGTTAAGAGCTACACTTGCTCTGGGGAGAAGAAATGCTCACTTTGAAGCCAGGCTGGTTACCCTATTTTTCTTCCTACACCACAGCTTTCAGATTGCAGCTAGAACTTGAAGGGAGTTGTTCCCACAAGCTCTTCAGCCCAATGTCTCCACCCGAGAGGTTTGAGTAAATAGCAGAAGCTCTGGATATTAATCAGATGGAAAAGATTCAGCCCTCTTTGCTAGGTCTGAGTTCAAAGGCAGCCATGGCTGAACAGCTAAATCAAGATCACTATCTGCATATAAGAGCAGAATGGAGTGTTCAATAATAATGAACTGCTCACCCTTACATACTCATTTCTAGATGTGTAGTAGATTGTAAGTGGAATCCAGTTGAAGAAGCCCATGTACCATTTTAAGTAACACTGAGAGAGGGGAAGTCTGTTTTAAATCTTCTTTCCTCACCTTTCTGTTCTTTTTCAACGGCATCCAGATGACACCTTGGACCTGACCTCTCGGTACCAGTGCTCAGCCTGGAAGACCACTGATGCCGCAGAACATACCACAGAGCAGAGAGCTCAACCTACACCACTCAGATGCACGAAAGACCTCTTCCTCCTTGTACACGCAAAGACCCAGAGCAGCCTGTCATCATGAATAGTATGCATTATCCCTTCCCGATATGCACATATCAGACCTAAGTTTTATTACCTGACATTGTGCCCAGCGCACAGGTTACATCTGTGCAGCCGTTGGCAGGGACACTCAAGCAAATTCAAGTACATACACCCATGCTGCAGCCACATCTTGCTGCATTACACCCACAGAAAGCACGCTGTGCCATGATGAGCTTACGTATAAATGGGCAGAAGTCAGGGACAAAGAGGATGCACAAAGGGAGGATGTGTCATCCGTAGACATCAAAGCAGCTCAGTGCCAGTGCTCAGCTGAGAGCAATGGTGCCTCTGAAAGACCTACTGCTCAGTGACAAACCTGTTCACCTGTGCCATTTCTGGGTCACAGCATCCATGTCTGTGTCCTCTTGTATAGGCACAGCCCTAACTCCTCACGAGAAAGGGTACTCCACTTGTTAACTGATGCTGGAATACAGCTGGAGCCGGCAGCTAGGGTGTGCCTGTACCTCCCTCTGTGGAGTTGCCTGTTTTATTATCTGCAGAACAGCACACCTGGGAAGATGAGCCAAATAAGTATTAGATATAATCAGATACTTTCTGTCTTCAGGTGCCACCCATGTGCACACCTTCCCTACAAGCTGTGGAGTGAACCTGCTAACGATTCTATTAATAACGAGCAGTTTAAGTAGGTGAATGGATGAACTTGTGTGAAAGCAAAACCCCAGAAGTAGATCAGTTGCTCTGTTCAAAGCAAAGAGATAACTATCCCAGGCTGCAGGCAACTCCCCCCCTTCCCCCTTTCCCACCTCCTCCTTTGGGACATCTCCAGGCATGTCCAGGGTGGTTCAACCAAGAAAACAGACATTTAATCAGTGATTTTTACATTTTAAAAAAGAATCACAAAGCCACCAATGACCCTGGGAAATGCTGTGCCAGAACGTCCTTTGAGGACTCTCCTTTGTATTCATCTTCACTGTAGATGACACTGTTAATGGACAAAACTAAAACTGTTTGCTCCTCAGGAGGTTGCATCCCCCTGTTTCTCACCCTCTACCTGAAGTCCTAATCTACCTGCAGTATCACAGCCAGCTGACTGTAATATCACACAGAGGGGACTGGCTCCAACTGAGAACAGAGCAGCAGGGGTGTGAGCAACGCCTAAGACACACATAGCCTCTTGCAGACAAATCTAGTTGTTGACTGCAAAAGAAAAATACTAGATCACACTACAGAAAGTCCACCATTCCCTGGGGCCCTTTCCTTTCTGATGCAACGTCTGAGATTTGTGTCAGTGCAGTGAAAAGCGCAGGGCGGACTCTGGAGTGTAGCTTTGTTAGTTGGTGACTGTGCCATTCACAGGCAACTCAAATTGGAAAGGAAAAACGAAGCATCATCAGATACTGTTCTATTGAAAGCTGGTTTCATTCTCCAAATGGAGCTTTGCATGAAAATTCCGGATTCACTTGGTACTAAATTATATAATTTAAAAACAAATATTACACCTTTTGCAAACTCTGAAGGGAAAAAAAAGTAAGGCTGGATAGGTAGACACCTACCGAGTGCTGCTCTGTCTCTGTGCCATTCACTGACTGACAGCTGATAATTATCTTTGTTTTAATGTCACTTAATGTTCTCTCCCTACCCACCTCTAACACCTTAGTTATTCTCCTCCTGTGCTGACATATACTAGGAAAAGGAGGGTCTCAGAAGAAGAGGCAAAAAAGGAATGTACTGCTTCAGTAATCTACAGAGAAAACTTAAATTTTATTTATTCCTTAAAACTGTTAAACAATCTGCCAGCTAAGAAAACTATAATTAAAGCTTTAAACTTTACAGAAGAGTGTAAAATGTGAGTAAAATGACTAGCCCTAGATATAAATGAATTTAGACAGGGTTTATTTTTTATGTGCAGAGCAGTGGCACTGAGCATTCCTAAAGATCAAGGCGTTTCTTGATTTTCAGCACAAGGAACACCATTTATTTCATTGCCTTGAAAAAGTACTGAGGAGGCCTAAGCTTTGAGATGAAGGAAAGGCAGTGAGAGGCAAAGGGATTTCCTATTATTTTCTCAGAGTGTGGAGTGCAAGGAGGGACTCCCACTCCCCCTTCAGCTTTTCCCTCTTCTCTGGAGTTCAGGTGTCTCCTTTCTGCCATCTTCCGTGTTTCCTCTAATGAGAGGTGTGTTTATAAGTTAGCTTTCCTTATGCTGAAAATCAAGAAAAGCCTCAAATCTATCTGCTTGCCACCTCACCCAGAAAACAAACTGAAAGCAACCATAAAGTCACCAACTGTTGTAACATGGCATCTGACAGTGCCTCAGAGCCTCTTCTTAGCAGACTAACTTTTGCCCTGATTTTAAATTATCTTTTTTTTTTTTTTTTCCTTTTTCACTTGTATTTCAGAGAATGCTTGTGTTTTACACCAAGCAGTCCAATCAGCAGTTTGGGGAGTAATAAAATAATTCTGAGGTGTTACATACTCATACTTCCAGTAGCTTCTCTGAAGGGAAAAAAACCCCATCATGCTAATTTACTGAACTTTTAGTATGCAGACGGATTCTGGACAAAAAGGATCCCACAGCAAATCCAGTTGGGGTCTCAGAGGGAGTTTTCTATTTTGTATAGTTCTCTATGTGAAATAAGACAGTATTAATTTCAAATTAACATCCATATGGCAGAGTTGTTTAGATTCTGGAGGTTTCTGCTTATCATTATGGGTAAAAATTTCAACAGCTTTTAAAACAGTTAGCAGCCTAAAGCCCGTTTCAAGAGGGATTTTGCTGTCAGCAGCAAGGGTTTTGAAAGCATCTGTGCAAGGTGAAGGTCCCCTCCCCAGTGTTTTTCAGCAGGGCTTCAAGTGCTCTGCCACTTAGCTGGCTTCCCAGCTAACAATTTCAAAGTCACTTAGAAGTAATGAAAAATCTTAAAACGATGCAATAAATACTGTAACTGCTGTCTAGTACATATATATTGGAGTAACCAGAGAGAAGAGGCCAAAATTCATAGAAATATAGCTTAAAATTAAGTTACTTTGCTTTGGGAACTCTGAGATAACACAAATAAAATTAATGTAAAGCCAGAGCTGTAATTCCTCTGTGAAAAAGGGACAGATTAAGGTACCGCTCAGAGTATTTACACATTATCTAGTGCATCAGGAAAGGAAAGCAGGAGACACCAGCACAAAGTCATGTAGAGGGATCCCTTAATAACGCAGTAAAGCAAACTGTATTTTGATTTCTGCATTGGTACACTAACATCATCCTTCCTTTCTCAGTCTCCTACTCTTAACTAACATCATTTTCACCTGGAGAAATGTTTATATTACTGCAGTGATGTCTCTGAGCTCTCACACTGAGATCACACTCAATAAGGCTGACCAACCCCAGTCCTCACATACTCCACACATGGTAGAGTTGGCTGCAGCACTCTCAGTGCTTTCTCCACCTATATCAAGCTCTTCAAAATAGTCTCTCTTCTCAGGTCAGGGCTTAGCATTCCCCCTTTATGTTAGGAAATGATGGATTCTGGCTCCATTGTCAGCATTTTCCTGATCTCACCATTATACCACAACTCTCTTCTTATGCCAGTGCCCACATGGTTCCATGGTGCTGTCCTGCAGCCCATTTATCTGCCATGCTATTCAAAAAAAGTATCCAGATTTCCCCCCCCCCCCCGTGTGTCTGTGCACCAAAAAAAAGCAAAAGGCATGCCTCATTCTTTGCATGAGGATGTGTATTCACTGATGGCATCTTTTACAAACATATCATGCATTCCACCTAAAGGTGCTGTGTGCTCTGAAAGAGACAAATGTATTAGCAGTCTTCAACCATAACTTTTGAAGTCAGCATTTGACTATTTTTGCATTTCTTCCATGCTGTAGTTAGACAACTCCCAATTCTATGGGGAAAGGAAAGACTATAAAATGCCAGAGTTCCACTCTGCTGAAATAACATTAGCGAAATATCAAGTCCTTTATGATGTCATGAGGGATTCTTTAATGTGACTATAGCCTCCTAATGACATCATAAAAAACAACTGCAACATCAGAAAATAGCCAAGGGTCATCAATCAGCCCATCCTCTCCCCTGCTCACCAGGGGCAGCAGCCCAACTTGTTCCTATCTGCTTTTTATGAGCAGTGCTGTCCGCTGAATAGCACACAGAGAAGAGACTAATAATCATACGAATACCAGTGAGAGCGCTCCATCATCACCTGAAGTGTTCAGTACACCTGAGGGAAATTCGGGTGCTGTATCCTGAAGAGTTTGCAAGTTTAGCATGTAGAAAAGACAACACTACTCCCTTAGAGGTGACCTGTCATTCTTTGAGCAGCAGACACCACCAGTTAGCAATGCAGTCATTTTTAAAATGTGGGGAGAATGGGACAAAAATGGAATTCTTTGGTTGCTCTCTTCGTCCTTTAGCCATAGGCAAAAGCTTTCTGCATGTTGCCCAGATACCCATCTGCGTGTCCCATATTACAAAGACCACAGTAAAAGAAGGCTTTGCATCCTCAAATTGAAATGGGTCAGAGTCACAATGAGATGCAGCGACTGCCAAATCCTCCAGCAAGAATGGAAACAACCTCCTCTACATTTGAAAATGCAATGCCTCAGAGTTAAAGCCTTATTATACTCTCTTAGGAACACTTGGAAGTTTTCCAGGGTTGGGGATGTGTCAAGGAGTTTCCCAGACTTTCAGAAAACAAAGTGACAGATACGGCGGTCACTAGATGTTTCACAAGCACTTTTGGAAGGTGTTTAAAATAGAGCTTCTGCCAGTGTAGTGCTGACCAAAGAGGATTTTTGCCAGAGAAGAGAAAGGATCTGGTTCCATACCTTGTTCCTCACAATTTTACAAATGTTTATGCAGTGAGCTCCTGAGTGGGAAGGCTGTAGTCTGGGTACTTTACAGTGGGCTGTTGAAAATTCAACTTAGATATCCTCAAGTGTGACTACTGTTAAGAAATTGCAACACCAGAGCCAGGGCAGATCATTTCCAAGTCAGCATTAACTACAGAGAAAAGGAGGAGGCAGTGCTGCTGACAGTTTGGATAAACAGACATTCCATAATTTTAATCTCTGTGTAACTCTGTTATTTCCAGATTATATAATCCCATTCTTGAGAGAGGGTTATTTGAGCAGACTGTCACACTGAATAAACACATTTGCCGCATATGTTAATTGCGGTAGAAAGCTGTTAAGCAAATAAGCTTGTTGTGCCAAAATGTTATTCTTTTAGCAGGTCTGCTCCTTTCATGGATCTCCCAATTCACAAGCCATGCTTTCAGAATGCACATTTCAGTTTAAAGCAAAGAAATGTGCTCACTGAATTGATCAATTTTTTTATCATGTTGACTTTTGGTTAAAATATAAGGCATGGTGTGCCACAGATGTCAATTCTTTTAAGCAGGTTTAGTTTAACAGCAAGATTTCAATGGAAAGATTTGAAACTATATGTGGAGATGGGCTAAAAAAACTGTGTTTTCTTAACAGTTATTAGCATTAATGAACCCTGCAGCATACTGCCTGACATACACCATTCTAATACTATCAATTTACTAAGTTCTTTTTATCACTTCCTTCAGGGTCTATATTCTGTGGAAAAGCATCTGTGTTACAATCTAAGCATGGATCATATTTATTGTTACTATTTGTTATGTAATAAAATCCCCTTAGCTGCATGTTATTCTTAAAAAACAATCTTGGGTTTTTGATCATGTTTGTCTGATTCAGGGAAAAGGGGAGTATCTATTATATACAGGGAGGGAATACTGGTTATCATGGTGCTTCTAAATTCACAGTTTAGTTTTGTTAGACAGGTGAGGGAGGCCGAAATGAAGAAGCCTACGCAAATCAGAATACGCACAATCTGACACAATCACCGAGTCTGCATCTTTCTTTGGTGAAATCTAGTAACAGCTGATAGATTTCACATGCATGTTAGGAGCATCGGTGGTGGAAATAGGAGAGCAGACTGGAAATGGACTGGTTGTAAAATGGTCATTGACCTCTCTTCCGAACGTAAATTTTTGACGTCCAAACCGAAATGCTAATTAACAATTCAACACATCCAATTCCAAGCCAAGAGCCATCCTAGGGTATTTGATGTCAGTTTTCAAGGGGAAAAGGGAGTTCCTCTGATAACCTCTGTTTTTTGAAAATCTGATCTTTGAAAGCCTAAATTTGCACAAACTCATGCCCAAAGTTTAAAAAGAAATAAGAAATGTGGCCAAATACATGTCCCCAGGATTCTTCATGGGATCAAAAAAAAAAAAAAAAAATCCAGAGGTGTATGTATGCGCACCACGCATAGCATTCTTACCTATAATAGGTGCCCAAGCATTCTCAATCCATATTCACCAAAGTTTTGTTCCATCATCCCAGCAAAATCCTCTTAGTTCTGTTTTTAGTAAACTTATGCACCCATGTCATTTCACTTGCTCATCAGGATCTTAGTCACACTTGTGCAATAGTGTCAACCATATCCTGAAGGCACAAGAGAGCTTGAGGTATTTCTGCAATTAGAATTTACAGGGGAAAAAAGAATTTCCTCATGATGCATAAAATCTCAAATTTAATTCACAATCTCAGAGAGTGGCCAAGAAGACCATTTTGACAATGGTAACTACTCTGCTAATGTCAGTGGACCCGACTCTCCAGGAGAAGATGAGCTAAGTGAGGCCAGGTCAAATTCACATAAATTACTTCTCAGAGCAGAAACACATTTCAAAAAGCACATGCAAGCAGTTTTAATTTCTCCTTTTGACCATTTCCATGTATTATCAATGTATGTTTGCACTTCATGTAAAAGTCAAGATAAACTGAATATAAAGAAACTACTCAAAGCAATCTCCTTTAACAAGCAACCTGCATGAAAATGTTTCCTTAAAGTACCTCTAAACGAAACACATTGAGAAAATAAAGAACATCATGATCCGCAAAAGCTGTATGCTTTCTTTCCATATACTGCTTAAGCACAGCATTCATAAACTGGAAGCATAAAAAAAAATCCACCCAAACAGCTTTACGGTGTGACAGAGCCAAGACAGAGGGGATAAAAATGGACTAAACTTGCAGGTAAGGAAAACAAAGACTCGAGAAGGTATGTGAGTTTCAGAAACTCAGCAAGGCCTCTTCACAATACAGCACTGTCCAGATGACCTGTATAATATCAGCCAAAGCATGAAATGAACTAAGACTCAGTTCTGTCAAATGACTCTCTCTGTAGCTGATCTTATGCAAGCTAGAAGTCTTCCTCTTACATAAAACCTGGCAAACTAGATAGCTAATCCCACTTACATACCATGAGAAAGACTGGGCGATTGTTATCCATGATGAGCGCTATCTACCTCAGGCAATAGAGCTTTTGTCTTAAATTCATCAAAATCCTGGGTCAGTAATGCTCCCCTGGCAGCCTGCAGTATAACCTTAAGCAACCTGGTCAAACTTCAAAGTTGATCCAGCTTTGAATGGGGGTTAAGCCAAATGCATCTAGATGTCCCTTCCAAGCCGAATTAACCTGTTTTACCATCATGCAAAGGTGGCTGAACACAGATGTTCCAGAAAAAAAGGGATGGATCAATTTCTGATGCTAGGCAGCTCCTTGCTCAAGGAGCAGCTTCCTCATGAACCAAGCCGTATATAAGTTAACTTATATCCAAAGCAGATTTGAACATTAATATAATTTAATAATTTAACTGATGCGATTACATGTGCAATTAACACAAAATCTCTTTAAAGTCTCTACTGTTCCAGCAGTGTACTGTCTTTTCCATACAGTCCCACAGCCACGGTCAAGCAACTGTAGGATTTAATTGCAAAACTCCCTTACTCTGTCTCAAGTGACATACTTAGAAATGTGCTAAAGCCTCATCCTACACTGCCAACCATAGCATCAGCAAGGTAGCATCCTCTTCTGTAATACCACTGTCTGCTTCTCAGCCAATGATACAATCCCTTACATGCCACTAACTATGCATCCAAGAAGCTGAGGGAGGCAAGTGAAGCCGGTTTCCTTGAAAACTGGTTGGCAGACTCCTGTTTCAGAACAAACGCTGTCTACATTTTGCCTTGGAACATAAAACCAAATTGTGGGGCACTCTAGTTCAGTTAGAAAAGGATCTGCTGTAGTCAGGGATGCCTGGGTACTAAGATTCATTATTTATTGGGTTTGGCAAGATTTGTCTTCCCTTCTCTCAGTCCTTCGGTTGTGTTGAACATTGTTTCAAATGCTTAAGTTAAAAATGAAAAATACCAGGCAAGCTTCATGAGAAAAATTTCAGTAAGTTTTCCAACCCTTCCCACCTCCATCTTATCCTGTATTTTTACTCCAAATTGAACTCACTGTCACTCACTCTTCTCAATACTGTGTAAAGAACCTGGCTAGCTAGCTACATTTGTATGCAAACCCTGTAATTTCACACAACAGTTCCCAGGAAATAATTTTCTTGAGGTCATTTTTACACTATTTTCATTCCATATGTAAAAGTCAAGTTAGTGATATCTGTGTCTGTGGCTCTTGTCTTAACAAAGCCCAGTGATTCAGATTGTAGCTGGACCGTCCTTGATTTTTTGCTTGTGCTTCAGACCCCAGATAAATATATACAGTTAGTAGAAGGTGATGCAAAGTGCTGAACTGGACTCATGTCTTGGGTACTGCTTACATTAAAGCATTTTAGCAGCGCATCTGGGAGTGGACATGTAGAATGGAGGACCTGACAGCAACATTGTACATATCTGAGGGGTTTCTTTTTCATCTGTTTGTTTGAAACTTTGGCCTGGCTCTAGTGTGATCCCCCCAGGCAAGATACCACTTGCAGCTGTAGCTCCATCATGAGCACTCCTGGAATGCATCTTCCATTTCAGTGTTATCTGAGCGGAATCCAGGTCAGGCACACCAAGACCAACTCAAGATGGATGATACCAAGACACAGGAACTGTAGGCAGCCAGGACATCTCAACTGAAAGCCCACCACTGATCCCAGCTAAAACACTAACGCTGATGCAGCATCAGAGAGCAACAGCTCTTTGTAAGTAAATGAAGTGCAAATGTGGTTTTGCATGCTTCTAGGGCCTGTCCTCTGGCCGCATTTTAAAATTTGCATCATCCAAAAAGGCTTTCACAGATACAAACTGCTGTAATGCCTGCGTACTGCACAAAGTGTAATGGTGGACATTTAGGTGAGTAGCTGGCTACCTGAAGCTTTCTCATTGCAATGTTTTCATCTTCCTGCTCAGATAATGTAATAATTACAGGTTGAAAAGGACTCATTATAACTTCACAAGTCAAAGGAAACTAAGAAGAATCATCACACAACTCTAACAAACTAAAACCCCCCTGACGCTACTACTGCTTACCAGAGTTCACAAGACAAGAGATAGGCGAAAAAGCTAAAAGGACGTGAGCAAGTAGTAGCACAGATCCAGAAGAGAAAAAACACACACTGCTAAAATGTGGAAGAGTATCTGCATATGAACTCCCGGTGAGAAATACAGTTTTATTTATAGGAATAATATGTTGCAAAATCTTCTGTATTCTTCAGGACTTGTTTCCAGAGCAGCATGTGAGGCTGAGGATCATTAAAAGTTTCCACCAGCTGTGGGATATCTCCTGTTGAAGCACAAAATATAAATTGGTCTGTGACAGTAGGAGAGGCAGCAGGAGCTGAAACACACTGCTGGGTGTTTGAAATTCATAGGTCCTGCAGTTCTCTTCTGTTCTTGACTTGAACCTTGTTTTTAATTTGTTTTCCCTCCGACTTCCTATTAGGTCAAGCTGTTATTTGCGTTCAAAATCAAAGAAGGAAAACTGAACAATAAGAACACAAAATATTTTATGTTCTTATGCATATGCAGGACTGCAGAGGGTGCCTTGTGTGCACCAGGTGAGCAGAACTAAGGCTGGACTGCAGATCTCCTCCAAGATCCTACATGCACAAGCCCTGCCAGCTGCTTCTGCTCTACCTACAAGTACAAAGCCCAGTGCTCCACTACACCGGAGATCAGAGAAACACAGCTGTATGTGGTTAGACAGGACTGAAGGTCTACACGTATATGTTAGACAAATATGTGTCTAGGGGATTTTTTCTCTCTACTGCCACGAAAGGTTATTGCTGACAGCTGTATATGAGAAATTATAGTCTGTGTAGCAATCTTAAGGAAACCACATGAAATCACATCACAGCTGTAATGGCAAAAAAAAGCGACTTTTTTTTTTTTTTTTTTGTAATGGAGCTTATTGCATAGGACTTAACATCACATTAAAAATACTGTCAGTCTTAGATTTTCCTATTGCTTGAACAGGTAAAAATCCAGCCAAACTGAAAGAACCAATATGACACCTGCAGTGATCCTAAAAGTCTATTCTGAGAGGGAAAGTTGCATGCCCTACACCCTTAGTTCAGTATCTATAGTAGGTGAAAAAGTGGGACATGGGATTACTTCTGGCTTTCTTACTTTTTATTAAGTCATGTGACTTCTTGACAGAACTGAATGATGTGATCACGAGGTAACACTCCTTAAGCGTCAGTTTGGAATGTCTTATTCTTGGGAAAACTTCCATTAGAAAGAGAAGTGTGTATTGTGGGTCAAGACAGAGATTCTACTCATATAAGCTGTCATTTGTTTCCAGATCACAGTTTCCCATTCCTTGCTCACTTTGGGCAAACAAGGTACCCACTTGACTTTGCCTTAAGGCACTGCTGCAACGGATAATAAATATTAATAACAATTAAGAGTGAATGAACATGCAAGGCTAACTGTGGCCTGCCTCTAGCTGTCACGAATATGAACTTTGAAAATTTGTCGACCAAACCTAGCGTTGGTCAAAACTGTCATAACCGCGACAAACATTTATCAAAGATGCAGCAGCAACTTCTTGAGTCTTCCAGACTTATAACTATTGTCCCAGTTTTGCAAAGTGATTTCTCTTAGTGCACTTTGTTTTGTACATGAAAAAAATAGCAAATACTATGGTATAAAGCTAATGGGAATGTCTCTGTCAACGTACTGGTTTACATCAAACAAAACCCTCTGAATTCATGCCAAATACAAAGACAAATGTTTTAACGGAGATCCTCATAATCTGTGAATACAACTAAAAGCTAATGCCACTTGCCTTTTATTCGTGTCAGTAATCAGTACTCTCTATGCAGATGGCAAAACCCTGATAAGTCTTTATTTGATTATTAGTGAATCTAGATCGGATATGGGCATCTTATTCAAAGAAGTATATAAGATAGTTGATACTGTCTGCCCTTTTCTCCCTATAAACATTTGTCAATTCACTCACCATCTGCTGTTCTGTGTATACACATGCTCAGACTAATGTTAGCTGAGGTTGCAATATAGCTATGTTAAATTTTATCTGATTTGTTGGATGATGGTATTTCTAATGGAAAACAACATGGTAATTTCAGAATGTTACTGATTAGATGAAAATGATATTGCATCAAAGTTACTTCCTTAATTTATTCTGAAAAAAACAAGAAGGATTTCTCTGTTAAGATGCTTAATTAAAATCTATCTCTCTCCATACAAAATCTATACTTCAGGTCCCGCATGTCATGTCTGAAAAGAACAAAGACTGATTAGCATCTTTTACGCTCTGCTTTTCTTTTTGTCACTTATACATTCATTACAGCAATTCCAGCCAGGTTTAGAAGGTCTGAGAGAAAGTGTGCTATTATATGGACTGGCTGAGCACAGACAGAAGAACAAAAGAATGTAGCTGAGCTTTTTAGGTTTATAGAAAAAATGAGGGGAGTGCTCAGCGTCCAGATGGAACTGGGGGTGGGGTGTGATGAGGAAAACCTCCTTCTTTGAGGGCATCTGAAAGAAACACATCACATAAATAACGTACAGGAACTGATGCTAAAGTCAAATGGCTCCATCAGTCTCACAGGGTTTCAGGGTTCCCTCCCAACCTCAGAAATAGAATAGGAAAAAAGACAACCTGAGCACCAGCAGTATGGCGTGCACACATGTGCACAGAGACACGCACAAATCTATGCACTCTCACAAACAGGGTGGTAAGAACCACAATGGAAAAAAAATAAATAAAATTCCCTCTCTTTCTCAGTGAAGCAGTGCATTACATGTTGCTGAGTTATAAAGGAAAAAAAAAAAAAGCACCTTCCTAGCCTTTAATGCCTCTTTCTTTAATGTATTACCTACAGAGAACTCTAAGATCACTGAATATGAGAACCTTCCAAATGTCCTGTTCCTGAAAAATTGTTTACATCAGCCCAAATATCCATCTAATTGTATGTGGTGCATCATTTAGCTGCAAACCAAGATGATGTTAGCTTAGAATAAGAAAGGCATATAGTCTAAAACTCTTAAAATACTGTTTTACCCTAAACAAGAGAAGAAAGTCCTATCAATATTACATACTGTTACTTGCATGACTGGAAAGAAAAATAATAAGGTAATTAGCTACAAGTTGGGCAGAAGACCTGGTGTAGACCTGACATTCACTTTTTATAGAAGGTCTAATTCTGCCCTTGCTTACAAGAAGGCTTTTTCTGCTGCAGACAAATGTAACCCATGGCAATTGCAGTGCTGTACACTGAGACTCATGATCGGCTCCTCTTTACTGCTACACCTTAGCAGATTCTAAGAACTAACTGGTGGCTGGGTTTGAGAGCAGTGTACATGAAACCCACTCCCTTGTAGTAATCCCTATCAAATTTTCTGACAAGGTGCCCCAGGGCATCCTGAACATATGTACCACAGTTTCCTTATCTAAGAAGCATGTCTACCAGCAGGAAATGTTAGATGAATTTGGGGAATATTTTGGTATGTGGAATAGAGCTAGAAAAATGTGTATTTTGCTTGCCTGCCTGGGGTCAGCTGGCCTCCTCTCAAGCCTGCTTCCAGCATTCCGGGCATGTCATATAGGAGCTGGGAGCACAGAAGATTTTTCTTGAGTGTTGCAGGCAAACACTAAGAAATTACTTTTACCTGCTCTCCCTACCAAAAACAGACTCGGGGAAAGGGAAAATAGCAACGAATCAGTGTCCCCCTTGCAGTGCCCATTTTCTTTATATTTGTTAGTCTAAATGTGCTCCAGAGTCAGTCATCCTTGGAGTCAGAGCTCAACTCCAGCACAGTGCTGGATGCTGCTCCAACAGGTGCTTGGATTGGCAGACAAGATCCAAAGATGGGAGAAGCAAGCAGTGGGATTAGCTTTTGCTAATGTGTGTCAGTATCACTTTGACCCAGAACAGAGATCAGCAGCCAAGCTATTCATAAATCCAGCCAAGTTCCTTTTAGTAATTCTCCAAAGGAGCTGAAAATATCCTTGGTACCCCAGCTCTGGGTGCAACACAGATTGCCCCAAGCATCCATCAACTCACTTTATTAAGCAACTGTTATCAGACTTCAACTCTCTTTTTAGATCAAACTAAAGTATATATGTGAGACAGTTCATTTAAGGTGTTACCTCTTGTTCTTCTCACTTAGCACTTGAGAGATGTGTGAAGAATAGCTGAGCAAGCTACTGAGCTTCTCCCAGGTCCTAGTTTGTGCAGGGTACAGAAAGCTTCCTGTTCTGCTCATCACCACAGATGAATTGAGTACAGGGTACCGCCTGAGAAGAGACAGGTGAGAAGGATCAGCAAGCAGAAAGCAAGGCTGTAGTCACAGTACTGTTAGCACTACTTTTCCCTTTTTACTGCTCCAAGACGGGGCATCTTTACAAGGCCTCTGACTCCCAGAACTTGCATATGTCTAATTTGAAATCAGGGAAAGGTGTTCAACAGACAAAGTGGAGAGACAAGCTGTTGAATATTTTTTCTTTCATCACTGAAGGATTCCCTGCTGGTTGTAATCAAGGTCCATAAACTTGCAGCTACAGTCAGTCTGAAGACTGTGATCCCAGTCTCATTTATTGCTCCCAAAATCAACCATATGTACACATCCACTTGTGTTCTGATCTACTGTGCAAGAGCAAGAATTATATGAGATCCACTTGGTTAACTTTTCAATGTCATGATGTGATGATATAGGCAGGAGCTCTAACCCAAAAGACACAGGAAAATGAACTGGACACAGCTCTGCACACAGCACTACACTGAAAAATGATCCTGAACGGGTCCCTGGGGAATAAGCTGAACTACTTAATAGATGTCTTTGTCTCTTAACTTACACGATGAAACTTCCACTTAGTATCTGAGCAAAGTACAACGACAGTCATAAGACAGCCTTCCTCTGATAAACACACACCCTAAAATTCAAGAAATTTACATAGTAATGTAAATGTCATTTAATCTTTGTTTCTTTAAAAAAGCAAAGTGAAGATAAAAAAGTAAATGTCTTAAAACTGAAGTAAATGCAACACAAAATTTATCTGATCTACAGTCCCTTATAGACAACAATTTATTCTAGAAACATGGCATCTAATATTGCTGCACTACATTTTTTATACATATGCATATAAAACTCCGAACATCTATTGTCTGCTAAGTCATTGCTCATTTAATTGGTTTGTGTTTAACAAAGTGGCTATTTCTCAGTGGGGACTAACCACATGCCAGCTATGAACTTTAAAGTAAAGCCAATTATTACTTAACAGTAAAGAAACAATCTGTAAGACATCTTAAAGAATGCAAATATTCATTATACACCGCTGAACAGAAATACACAAATAGAAAAATGGCAGCAGGCAAATTTTCTTGCACAGAGAAGAAAAATATACACAAACCTAGGTTTCCCTCCACCTTCACAGAAGTAATGGTATACTGAAGACACAGGCTTTTTTTTTTTTTTCTCTCTCATCACTAAGAAGGATACCTGATGGGTGTAATCAAGATCCATACACCCATGGTTTCAGTCAGTGTGAATGGCAAGATGCCAGGACTGGCCTTGTTCAGTGACACTAGTTTCAGACTTATGGTTGGCATCGCACACCAAGGCACTGCATTTCAGCCTGGGCTACTGATTCACATTTCTGATTTCATTTTTACTTTCATTTACTTCATACCAGTATAAAGCAGTGAAGCATTCAGATAAACTTAAGCCGTTTACAATACTTTTCAGTAAATATAAAGTGGATGACAAAGCTGTAAGGCCAAGGTGTTTCACAGACAAGCAGTGAGAAAAGTACTCTCATAGCTTTCATTTCTCTTTATCCTCATCTCACAGGAACTGTCAGAAACCAAGTCAGTCTTGGAGAACTCCCTAGCATCTGTAAAACTTCTCTTTAGTATAGGCAATCAAGCAATATTTCACCTGCATAGTTGCATTCTCCGAGAATCCCACTTGCTTGCTTTATTTGCCACATACACATTACTGTGATAACTCCTCTTCTGTACACTGATGATCTTCTTTTACGTATTTGTTGTCATAGGCTATGTACATCAAAATGTCAGTAAATGCCAGGGTAGGAGCAACAAGATAGCTATATGTACTTACTCTGTGTGATTAATAATGTAATATACTTGTGTATAATTTTACCTCTAAGTTATTACAAATGGTCTGAATATTTTCACTTCAATTTACCCTGAAGATTTCATAGTGTTTGCTTACTTCTAATGTAAGTCTTTTGATCTGTCACCATTTTTCAGTGGTGTCTAGGCCAGAAAACATCCATCTGTACAATTTCCCTTAAAACAGTAAATGCTTTTAAAGTTGGAATGGTGTATTCAGGATGCTAACTGGAAGACCTCCAGATGCGGGACTCTCTGAAATCAGTGCAAATGTAAGGGCATCAGACATGACTACGGAACAAGAAGAATAATGCTGATAGTAAGAGTGCTGTATGTGAGCGATTCCCAATGTGGCCAATCGCACGTGCTTTCATGACAAAATGCCCAGCATTCTTAGTGCATAGAGCTCTGCAGCCTTTGCACCATGTCCTGACTACAGAGAGCTCTTCCAGATGACATGTTGGCTCATCTCCAGCACATCTTCAGATCAACTTAGCTGCTATCTTGACTGTTCATTTTTAAATGCACAGAGTAAGCTTGCTGAGGAAGGTACTGTGTTTTGTTTATAGACAAAATTTAGCATAATCTGGCTTCTGAGGGAATTAAAAGAAATAAAAATTTGCCTGATTTACTTTGCAGGTTTAGCGTTTTCCATAACACAATACTCTACAGTAGTGCTTTTGGGAAAAAAGCACTAACTCCTAAGTTTTACTTTTTCCACTTTTATATTTCTGTCTGTCTGCAGCTTGCAATGCATCCCCTCTTCAGATACATTAAGGCTAGTGACTTTTGCTGGCTTTGTGCAGATTTATGTTTGAGTGCTCTGTGGTTTATTTGCTCATTTGGAAAACACGGAGCAACAACAACAACAACAACAAAAAAGGTAAAAATAAAACTAATTTAAAAAAGTGTACATCGTAGAAATTAATTTTGTCTTGCTATTTGACTGCAAATGAGACCAAGAATTATAGTTATGACATGGAGTTTCCATGCCTGCATAAGTCTTTCTCAATGTTCACATCATTTATGCGAATTTGTAGTTCGTGAAGTTATGCTGAAAACAAACAACAACAAAAAAATCCCCAAACCCGGAAGATGTACCAGTGGGACCTCTTCAACTAGCACAGCCTGATCCTTCTTCTAATTCTCCAAGATCGTAACTCTTAGGCTTTTGGTTCCCTTCATCTTGAAACTATAAAAATCTTATTTCTATAAGCTCTTTTATTGTTACCCACATAGTCGGTAGTGTCATTTTCATTCATATCATTCTGTAAGGAAGTAAGAGGAAATGAACCAGACGGAACAGAGCTATAAATAAGATACAGCTACCCAGTTCCAACTGCAGATTCAACAGCATTCTTTTAAAGCCACAAAAATATGTCTTGGGAATTACAGGAAGTTTTCTTCTTACCGGAGTTCCAAGATTAGCTTTCCTGCAGTGGCCACCCTTTACTTATCAAGTTAGGTGAATAAAAGATGCTTTTGCTTAAAACTAACTCAGAGTACAAACGAAAGAGCAGGTTCACATGGCATATACACATTAGCTCAGGCTTGTGAGAAAAAACTCAAGAATCACAGAATTCTTAAATACAAAGGATTTCACTTAGAATTAAGTCTTAATATAAAGAGTCTTCAGGCTAAAAAGGACAATCTCTCAGCAAATGGATTACCATTGGTTTCTTGCAGGCTTGCTGTGCAATAAGATTATTATATTGCTGTAAAGCAAACAATGTGTAATACTAGCTACCTTTTTGTATGGAATTCTGAAAAAAACCAAACCAAACCAAAACAAAAAAGTGCAAAGCCCACAGGCAATTTTGCTGGACTGACAAAACACTGCAAAGATCAGCTTTATGTAAAACCTTAGGAACAAAATAGGCTGACTGGTGCTCTGCCAGAGACACGTGGGCAGTAGCTTTTATCCTTCTCTCCAGCAGCTGAACATAAGGGACCCAGTTCCACCCAGACTTGCCCATCTGTGGCAGTGGAGGTGAGGTGCTTATGCCCCAGCATGACTAAGCCACTGAAGAAAACACCACAACAGCAGATTTCAGGAGAGGGAGCAGGAGAACCACTCAGGTACATCACAGTGCATGCAGGGGAACACTGTGAGAGCTGCACTTCCAAGGAGGGAGACAGGGAGCAGCTTCAGCAGTTTCATGACCGGGCAAACATTTGATATCTTGATAATTAATGCAAGCCATGGATTTGCTAAAGTACAACTAATGCTATTATTTTACTACCCTCTCGAAGCCATTCATCCTTTGAATTAGGGTAACCAGAGAGATCTTTAAGTTATAAGGAGCAGGTTGTGCTGAAATAAAGCATTAATGAAAACGAGAACTTAACAATCTAGAGAGAAACCTGCCTGTACAGCTAAAACCACAGGGGAGCAACAACAGGAACCGTGAGTATCTCACCTGTAATTAAAGTGCTGTTTATCCCAGGTATCGCTGCTCATTAATATTAAACTTTAAAAACAGAAGACAAGGAGGCAAACATGAAATAACAATAGAGTCTATCCTCTCTCCAAAGACACTTGCTCCTCACTTCCCATGTGGGACAGCTGCTCAAGGCCCAGGCCCAGCTCTCACAGACAAGCCAAAGCAGCAACACTTTTTTGGAAGTTTAAGGGAGAGGCATTTTCTGCTCTTGCTAATTTATTCTGTGCTAAGAAGCTGGTATCTAAGGATGAGTCTTTTGTCATATCATGCATCACTGACAGACACTCTGGAATGATATTCTGCAATGATATTAATGAATGATACGAAAAAAACCCAAGAACTGCATGTTGCCCAAGGCACGCGCTAGTTCGTTGCCAGTTTATGTTTCACACTTAATGGCTCTGTTAGCTCCAATAAACTAAAAATAAAGCAATGAAATGCACTCTGCAGGTTCCTTTGGAACACCCGTAACACTCCAGGAATGACGAACCTTTCTGAGACCCATCACTGGCGATACTCTTTGACCTCTTAAGGTCGCATTCCACCATGGCTACAAGTGGTGCCAAGTCTTGGGGATGGGTGGAGGGTAGCTTCTACAGTGTAGTTAGATTATACCTCGCATCTGAGATTGCAGTCACCTTTCTGAGAACAGCAAGCTTCCAGGGGTCACACTTGTGCATCTATCTAACAATAGATGCAAAAGGCAAGCTTCAGAATCAGTCCCTCAGTACAGCATTGTTGGCACTTTGTCCCCACGTCATATCACTGCCAGCCAGCTCTGGTTCCCTATCACAGCAGCTCCTAGCCTGTGCAGGTTTGGACACACCTGCCTTACTGAATGAGCCTTCTCCCCTCGCTTGACTGCATGGCCCTGGCTGAAAGGAACTGAAATCATGGTCTGAGCTGTGCTGTGCCTGCCATGAAAGGGAAGTGTGGGTTAGGGTCTTCTCATAAACAGGGAGGAGACCTTGAAATCATTCATGAAGTCAGTCAGTCAGCCCGAGAGCTCAACACATCAAGAAGGCTCACAGAAATTTTACACTCCTTTTCTGAAAAACATGCTTAACGGAGAAAAACAACTTGAATCCAACTCCTCCTTAGATGTCTGCCTCTGTCCACAGTTTCAAACACAACTTGTCTTTTGGCATTTATGAATCCAGCTGTCACCTGACCCTTCTCTTTACAAACCTGGTAGAGAAGATTATTAGTTAACAGTAGTGGTAGGTAGGTCCAGGTGTCTCAAAGAGATAATCATACTGGTACTTGAGCTCTCAGCCTATATACTTTTTCTACACAACAATCAAGTATGAATTCAGGAAACTAGCATGACTACCTGCCTGGGGCAATGAGCAGTGATGTTCCTGTTATCATGTTTCATGCAAAAAAGGCTAGGAGAAAGGAATTTAAAGAATATTCCTTTGCATATTCATCCATTTCTGACTGCTGAATGAATGCTTATCTAACTTTAAAATTTCCCTGATTTTGTGAAAACATACGAGCAGTATGCAAAACGTCTGTGAAAGAGGAAGCCCAATCAGATTGAATATACAGAGAACTAAATGGGGCAGAGCCAAGAGCCTCTCTCACGCATGGTTCCATCCACCTGGTTGCAGGTGGCAATGCCCCTTGCATACTCTCAGACTGTGAGACAGCGCAGCACCAAAAACACCTTTCAGCAAGCAGTGCAGAGCACCCTGCAGAGAGGGTGCAGAGAAGCCTTACACTGCTTCATGCTCATACCTGCATACGTTGAAATTAAGCCCACTTCTTCATACAAAAACTGAGGAATGTTACGGATATTTAACAAAAACTTTATCATCTTTGGTTGGTACAAACAACTTTCTGGTTGTTTTATTTTTCACAGTGAAAAGATTAGAGATGATGCTATGACTGGAAATCTAGACAGCATTTAAGTGTCCAAGGATTCTGAATTTTAGTATTTCTCCTACCGCCTCTTTTATGGCAACTGTTAACTATAACTTAAGCCAAAAATGTTAAAAGTAGTATACAGATTTAAGGATTCTTTCATACCAATTAGAAATAATTTCTAGCTGTACTTCAATGAATAGGCTTTTACATTTTGTTAGAGTGGAAAAATCACTTATCCACTGTAGCATAGGACATCTGCATAGATTTGTTTATTATTTTCTTTAATGGTATTGGCAAAGACAGAGTTAACACATTTCTGATAAATATATCTGCAGTTGCTGGAATACCAGCTTCTAAGAAAATTACAAGTTTAAGTATTCAGTTAAACCAAAGTTACAATTTAATTAACGTACTAGTAGAATATTAAAAGATGATGTCACCTCATCATTCATACGGCACTTGGAGGCATAAAGGAAGATCCTCTGATTTGACTCATAAGCAACCCAGAAATAGCATGACTGCAATCTCCAACACACGGGAAAATGCTAACATATGAAAGGCCAATCTGTGATTTTAAAAGAGTTTTGTTTCTACTGTTTTTAAACTCTATTTTCACCGCCTTTCTGAATGTGTAACTAACTGTGCATAAATAGAAAATATAATTCAGTATTGATAAAAAAGGCTTAATTATTTGATTTCAAAATTTTTATTGCCTGTAGTGGAATAATAGAGAACAATATCAAATATTCATTATCACACTAATTGGTGGCCTTGTCAAACACTAAGGTTAACCTAAAATGCAGAGTTAAATGATTTTTTTCTTTTACACATGTGATTTCTCTGCACTGTCTCCCTGAATTGTCTAGTCAAGTCAGTTTGTGTGGGCTGTGACCTCTTAATTCTCAGCAGGCCACAAGATCATGACCTTATGAAAATTGTTTCCCTTTTTTCTGCCACTGAGAATCATATTCTTAGGGTAGCAGAGAAGAAATTTTAAAGAAAGCTATCACCATTTTTTAAAAAACAAACAAACAAAAAAATCCCCAAAACCCCACAATGATTAGATCAGAACAGAAAAGGTAATTTGCCCATCTTTAGCTTGTATACATATATTGTAAAGATGTTTTCCTGCTCTAAATGATAAATTATCTTGCTTCTACCAGGCATCTGTGTACATCATCTCATGGCGTAAGTGGGTGCTGATAAAAGACAGCGGCAGCTTTGGATGTCATCATCTAGAAGACACCTACTAACAAATAAGACCAAACTGTTGGGAAAATCATAGAACCATAGAACAGTTCAGGTTGCAAGAGACCTCGAAAGATTACCTGGTGCGACCTTTTGTGGGAAAGGAAGGCTAGATGAGATTATCTAGCACCCTGTCCAACTGCACCTTGAAAACCTTCAATAATGGAGACTCAACCACATCCCTGGGGAGGTTGTTCCAGTGATTAATTGTTCTCACTGTAAAAAAAACTTCTTTCTTATATCAAGATAAAAGCTCCCCCAGTGCAACCTGTACCTGTTGCCCTTTGTTTTCTCCATGTGGCTCTTTGTAGCTGTTGTTTAAGAACTGGAATACTGTAATGAGGTCCTCCTAAGACTTTTCTTCTATAGGTTGAGAAGGCCTAAGTCTTTCAATCTCTTCTCACAGGACACATTTAGACCAAAGGTCTGCAATGACCAAACCCATGTGTTTTTGAATCCTGGTGTCTTTTTTCCTCATTCTCACTCTTCATTCTACATACTAGTAGCAATTTGGAAAAAATAAAAATAAAATTAAAAATTGCAAAAGCTACTCATAATTTGTGCAGTTCTCAAGTTGTCTGTCACTTTAACCAATAAAGTGATGTTTTACATCCAATAACTCTCTAGCAAAAAAAGCCCCAAGACTCTCTATTAATGATAGTGCAGCTATATTGAGGATTTGCCTCCAAACCTTTCACAATATTCTGAAAGGAAAGCTGGCATTACTGAGTACTGGTTTTATCTTTATTAGTTTTTTTCTTTACTAGCTCTACTTCCCTCCCCCCCTGCTCCACTTCAGCATCAATATATAATCACAGAAATTCATTTTACATTCAGCCTTTATGTTGTTCCCTGTTCCCTTTGGGCTGCTTCTAGTACCTCCCTACTTGCTGTTCCAGAATATATTATAAAAGCAATTTTGGCCAACTGCTCCCACAAGAGTGGACCCATATCAGTGTACTGCGTTGATCCAGCTGAATGAAGGAAGAGGACTCTGTGTTTCCCTCGCTTGAGGCACAATGCTACTTCAAAGAAATTGCTTTCAAGTGCTTTATTTTGACTATAGTAATACGACTTCTATTTCCGTTGGGTTTTTTTGCCTTACAAAGATACAAAGATTTCCTTTGGAATATTAAAAAGCAAGTCTGAAAGAATTATATTGATTAGAACTGCCTCTCAAATGATCTACTAAAGACTCTTAACTTAAACCTTATTTGCTGTGGTATCATCAGTTAATATGCAGAGCGCAGTTTCAGCTCATCCTCGTGTACGCACTACACATGTAGTTTGCTTGGTTGCAGCAGGGATTAAAAATGTATGCATCTACAAATAACACAACACTTGTGCAAAAATTCAAGTCAATTAGACTCATCCATGCTACTTAAATGCATAAAGATATCAACACAATTTAGTTTGCTCTCTTTTTCACACGGATTAACATGCTGGTGACCACTTCAGTACTAGGTACAGCTATTCTCTAAGTGGTTTAATACTGCAGCATCCCACATTTACGTGCACATACTGTAACTCTGCAGCAGAAATAAAGAAATCGGCTTAAAGCAAGCATCTAATATGACTGGAAAAAAAGGCCAAAATATGCAGAAATGCACTTATGTCAATTCAAGAGACTTGACAACTGTGACACCAGTTCATTAAATGTTTAACATCAGCGGTAGTCATTTGGGTGAGATTCTTTCCTCTTTTTGTTGCACAGCACATCATTGTTCTATTGCAGAAATGGTTTCCTTGTGGCCACCACCATTGTGTGCAGCATGTTAGTCTCAATCTGGTTGACAAAGTATTTAATAATTTTTATGAGGTTTTTTTTTGGTGTGAGTTTTTCCACGTTTATGGGGCTTTAATGTCCTTACTTCCACCTGCAAGAAGCCAGGCACCTTCCTCATATTCCTCAGAGCGCTGTAAAAACAAACTGTACCAGAAGGCAGGCTCCTATCAAAGGCTGGATTGCAAAATATTATCAGGTTGGAAACATGGTTGGAAACCTGCAGCTTGTAGTTATAACAGTACCAACTTACATCAGGTATTCCAGAATACACTGAGATCAGTGACAATAGTTGAGAGATTATCCTTATAGGGAAAATTATGTTACATGGATCTTTCTGTATCCCCCGAGCTATTTTGAGCTGAAAACGCACCTAGTAAGTAACATGGGATGAAGACTTACAATGTGTTACAATATGATGACTGGATGTAGAACCCTCACAGTTTTGTTTGTTTTAATTTTAAAATATTTTATGTTTGCTTTCATTCTGGCTTTACTTTCCCCAGTCCTGCATGCCAGCTGATGATGTCTCACCATTTCTGGGCCAAATGGATAATACAGCTGCACAAGAGTCATGACATTACTTACAAATGTATACTGTGCTGTCATATGTCCATGCTGTCTCACCCCTGGTAACAGTAGAGGTGAGCTTGCAGTACAGAACTCAGGGAGAACGTTGCTTCTGGCATATTCCACAGAGTTGGTAATGTCAAGGAAAGCTTATTCTAGCAGGACAGGCAAGCCTGGCTCGCTTCTTGAATGTTGCAAATAAATGGTGAAACTGCATTATGACTTCTGCATTACTTTTATAAAACTGTCTTTGACAGGGCCATTGAAATTGAGAAGTGCTATTATTAAGATTTTACACATGAGGTTCTGAAATGCAGGGAGATGGTTTGGTTAACAGACAAAAGAAGTCAACAGGGATTTCCTATTAGGAAGGAACAGAACTGCAGTACTGAGAATGCCATGCTCACATTTCAAACATTGCCTCAGACTTCCCATGTGCTCTCATTTACTCTCCTTGGGCATTTGGAAGAATGATAGGAAGAAAGGCTAGCAAATTGGCCTTCAGGTGCCAGCAGAAGAATTCTGGAGTGGAGACATAGATACTTGTTCTGGGACAGCTCCTCAGTGTTCCGTGTTCCTTTTGATAACAAGGGGTTTTTTCTTTATCGATTGCTTTTTGCAATTGAGCTTACCAAGTAGAACTTCCCTCAAGTGATTCTTTCAACTAATCTGACAGAAAACTAACCTTGTTATATTTATTGACAGAACATTGAAATAAATATTATAGGTCTAGAGGGAATATTTCAGTTCATTTTTTGTTTGTTTGTTTTCAAGGAAATAACAAACACACTGTATTGCACTTGGTGCATTATGCTGGAAATAATCTGAAAAAATGCTTATCTTGTTCAAAATGTATCTCAAAACCAGCTTTTTCCAGTCCCCAAAGAGCAGGTACCCTTTTGAATAAATCTGATCTTAAGCAAACAGGCAATTTGCAATTTTAACTGTTTCAAGAATTCTCCTTCTGTGCTTCTTCAGGAAATTAAAATAAACCAGTTCATGCTTTTATCTGCAGCAGTGAGAAGACGTGAAGTTTTTGGTGGAATGTAATTTGTTTCTTAGGGGACGGGTAGGGCTTAGTATCAGCTATTAGTAATCTAATACATTTCACTGGATCTTTCAGCATCCTTCACCTCTTGCCCCCAGTAGACTGCTTACTCCAAGGCCGAAACACTACCGCTCATAACTCTGCTCTGGAACCTTACAACAGGATCATTGATTTGGCAGAGAGTGGGCTGAACAATGAATAAAGTAAGAGCGTTCTCCTTAGAGAAGGAGGATGCAATGGAAAAGTGCAGCACCTGAATGTAGGGGAAGAAATTATTTAAAAATCTATGCATAGGTCTGAAGAAGAATATACGAAACTAAGCTGAATTTTTCTGTTTTGCTAAATACGGTACTTGGTATGAAAAAGCTTTTCACAAATAAGGCAACGCTCAGATGCTTAAGTGAGACTGTCTCTCTTCAACAGCATGAACTGAAGAGCCACCACACACAATTTAGGCAACACACTGGTATTCAGTCAAATAACCTCCTAGGGCAGGTTCTCTGACATCCTAAAGATGATAATTTGAAATGATAATAATATGAGATGATAAATGCAAATGTATTACAGTGCAATGTTGCAAAGCTCCCCAAAACACTGTCACTTTCATTATCCAAATAGCCTGACAGTACCTATTTCACTATGAGGCTCTAAAAGGACACTGGGTTTTTTAGAGGTTTTAAAACCTGAAACTAGACCATGGAACAGAAGCAAACTGAAAAAAATACAACCCAAACAACCAAAGGATACTACAGTTAAAGTCTATACCACATGTAAAAGCACACTGTAGAAATGCTACAAACTTCATCTCAATTTTATTTACCTCGAGGGTCCCTCACCCAGTCAAAAGCATTGCTAAAATTATGAGGAAGCTTTCTGTGATTAGAAGACCAATGCCTAGTCTGACCAGAGACAGAATATGATTATACTTCTCCCACAGGACCAAGTATGAACCTCATCTGTATACGGCTTCTAGCTAAAGAGCACTGCTACTGAAAGTAACTTATTCCTTGCCAGGGGTTATATCCAGTGTCTTTTCTGTGGACATTAAGTATGCTACTGAAAAAAAAGAGAGATGTGAAGCCTTCTGGAGAGTATCTGCTCACAAAGAACTACAGGATTTTCATCTCTTTGCACTGTTAAAGCTTTACTTATTGAGCATGCAGTCTCAGAACTCTTGCCATAAAGAACTGTTTTGTCTAAGTTTTGCAGGAATAATGATTTATTCCCAGAAAACTGTGTTTTGACTAACTTTGGGCAGTATTTACAAATTCACAGTGTCTATGACTGTGTTATATGTAGATTAAGCTTCTGCTCTTGGTGCAATTTTTCCTACTGTCATTGTAAAACTATTCAAAGTAAAGATCACTTATTAAGAAAGGAAAACAAAAATCACCTCTGACTAGCAAAGCTGGTCATCACTTTTCATTCATGGTTCCTGGTTACCCACTAACTGTCCCTCTGTGGAAATGCATACGGTTTTCCCAAATACTGGTGAAGGTTCCTTTAATGGTCCCCATGAATATATTCTGGAAACAAACATGAGCATATTTTCTTTCTGCTGGCTGCCTTGTGTCTCTTTGCTCAGTATGCGTGTACACACACACACGGAGAAGGGAATGCTCTATATTTCTGTAACATTTCCACTTAAGACAGCACAGCCTCTTTGCACAGTGGTATTTGCACTTCAGAATGTGGAAGGTTAATACAGGAAGAAATGGAGCACAGCATGGTAACTGTTTCTAAATCCCTTTTCTGACCCTTAAGTGAAGGATCACGGCCCTTCTCACGAGCCGTATAAACACTTGCTTCATATATTGACTTGAGCATATATTGGCTACCAGTGCATAACAGTATAAAGTATCCTTTGTAAAAACAAAAATCCTTCAGGATCTACAAATGATCTTTTAACACCTGTATTTACTAGAAAATATAGAATAGAGTATTTTCAGTTTGAAAGGCCCTACAATGATCATGTAGTCTAACAGTTATCTGGTCTGATAAAGTAAAAAGAAAGTGGTAAAATCAACACACACTTTGGGCCTTGCACACTGCCACCTCGTGGTAATTCAGACCCACATTCTGGAACTACACGAGCCCCCAGCACTGAATATCCTCTTAAAATCCGAATATGAAAAGGCAACAGTATTTCCTGGCATCATCTCTCGAAACAGCAATAAGACAAATTAAGCTTGGAAGTTATACCAACTCTGATGTTGCTTACTGCTTTGAAGGAACTGCTCTTGCATCATGTAGCGGATGCCTCAAAAGACCAACTTGCTCATTTCAGGCTTTTCCATACACAGACAGCATCTGCTACCTTGAGGATCAATAAATTCCTACAGTACCATTCATGGCAGTCATTAAGAAGGCTCTATACTGAAAGGTAGATGATCATTTAAAATGCCATTTTAGATAAAGCTAAATTGAAGCAAGGCAAGGCGGTCAAATGACTTACCCAAAGTGCAAGATGGGTAGAAATGGGAACAGGAACCACTGGAGCTGACTTTGGCAATATTTACACTAAACCAATGCTGCATTAACTGCAGTGAATTTGAAATCTTCGCAATGGAATAAGGACAAGATGCTTGCTTGTAAGGAAAAATTAAAAAAATAGCACAAATACCTTTAGGAAATTGAAAACCAAGCCTTGCCACATCTCCCTGCAAGCACTGAAGTCTTTCTGAGGTAGTGCTTAACATCCTTTTGCTTGCTGGCATACTCATCAGTGAAAGTGCTGTTGCTACATAAGGAGGGTTGATCAGTCCCCTTGCACTGCAGTAGCAGCTTTGGAGCAACACTGCACATAGGTGCTGTGTAGTGGCATCTTCAGCATTTATGTTGCCCCTGTAAACTGGGGACAGAGGAAATAAGCACAACGCTGTGCTTTGTATCACAAAAAGTCACTCTGCTCTGCTCCTCAGACCATATTCCACACCACTGTATACAAAGACTAAAACTAATGAAGTAGAGCAGAGAACTGTTCAAAAGGGGTCTGTCCTAATAACAGCAAAATCAGGAAACATGTAACAATGAATATAACCAAGCCAAACTAAAGCTGCATACAACTCATGATTATGTGTCTAATGGAGACTAATAGCACACGCACAAGAAATACCACAATAACCACGGAAACACTGCTTTCCCTAGATACTTCCTGACCTCCAGCAACCTGGTGCAATTCCATTCTTTCAGAAACTGGTACATTCATTTTTGAAAACACACAGGCTTTGAACTGAAGTAAAAGAGAACAGAAGGATAGGTTACCATTTGATGTAAACTGGTATAATTTCATGAACTCTGAGGGACATGCAAAAGTCTGCAGGAGGTAACAAGCTGCATCAGTGTGTTCGACAAAGAGAATTCACACTTTGTGTGTTTTAAGACAGACCAACATCTGGGCAAGAATATCAATTTAGGTATGTATTTACCCAAGGTTTTCTATAGTGTCTGTATCTCAAAGGTAATTCACAAGAGTTGTTCAACTGATAAGAAGAACAGCTATTGCCACATTTATATTTTGAAAATGCAGCGTTGAGGACAAGCCAAGTACTTTTTGGTAATAGTTTTTCTACTAGTAGCTTTGGGGTTACGTGAATTTCTACTTAAACATGGACTTAATCACACTGCTGCACATTTTGCTTTCCAGAACTTTGGATAATTGTCAGCACAAGGCAACCGTTTACAATGTAATACCTTATACTGGTCCACCATACTGTGAGACCACAGAGTTGATAACTCACCTACCAGGAGCTGACAGAGTACAGTGAAAATTGGAGGGGGAAAAAAAAAAAAAAAAAAGCAGAGAGGGGGAGGAAGACAGAGAAATACATTTTTAAAGATAACCTGGAGGCAAATATAATATTTATACTTATTTATCCTCACAGCACAATCACATAAGCCCCAAAACATGTCTAATGAGGTGGAATTGCAAAATGGCCATGAGTCCTACTTACTTGGCTTCTCAGTGGTCTCTTAGCAGTCACATGGATCTATATTTTTCAACTATGTGACTGCTGCAGGCAAAACTCCTGTAAGTAAGAGTGAGAGTCACAGCAAGTCCTCAAGTCCCAGTGGTATTCATCCACAAAAACGCCAACCTAGGAAAAATGAGAAGACAGCCCAAAAAAGTTGCAGGGGCCGCTAAGCACTGCAGACAACTGCACTTAATGCTTGATTCACATTTGCAGGGCACACTCTGCTCTAATCAACTTTCATTCAAAGCTTTCCTGAACTCTTTGAATGGCCTAAACTCCTCAAGCCTTCATAAAGAATCAGAAATATGAAAGAAATCAAAACATGTCAGAAATTTCTTCAGTGACATCTCAGAAGAATGAACGTGTCCCAGACTGGTCAATATTGTGCCTTCCACCTGCCATTTAGTAGATTCCAGCTTTATTTCAAGGCCTTTTAGTAAGTACCTGGTACTTGATAAGAACTCTGTATTTTTCTACTGCTTTCATCTAATGAGTACATTAAGCCAGCTGCTGAGTTAGAAATGTTGGAGGTTCTAAGGTGACCAGGTTAACCATCATGGTTTCAAAAAACCTTGTCCCAGATTCTTAATGCGCTTAAAAATATTTTCTTTTGCCTGAATGTCCCGATTCATAGAATAGTTTGGATCAGAAGGGACCTTTAATGGTGCCTTTATCAGGACTTCCTTGCAGGGAGCAGGGATATCTTCAACTAGAGTAGGTTACTCAGAGCCCATTCCAACCTGACCTGGAATGGTGCCAGGAATGGGGTTTCTACCACTGGTCTGGGCTACCTGTGACAAGGTTTCACCACCCTCATGGTAAAAAATGTCTTCCTTAGATCTAGTCTAAATCTACCCCCTTTTACTTTAAAATCATCACTCCTTGTCTTGTTGCAACAGGCCCTACTAAAAAGATTGTCCCCATCTTTCCCATAGGCCCTTTTTAAGGGCTGAAAGGCCACAAGAAGGTCTCCCTGGAAACTTCTCTAAGCTGAACAACCCTAACTCTCTGAGCCTTTCTCTGCATGAGAGGTGTTTCAGCCCTTTGATTATTTTTGCTGTTTCTTAACTGTCCATTTTTTAGATGTAAGATTTGCAGCACTTTGAAACAAAAAAAAATATTCCCACCAGAAAAAAAACCAAACAACTAATCTACCTATAAGGCATCTTTAGCATTGCAGCATGAGAAGCCACTTATTTACTTGGAGACCAAAACATTTTGGTGTGGTTCTGAGGATCTGTGGCTTCCAGCAAGAACAGAGAAGATTGCAGTTGCTTCAGAACTTTTGGAGGTAGTGACAGACATGTCCAGCTACCTCGACACAGGCAGTAGAACTGGGGAAGTTTGGTCAAAGATTAGTTTTGTAGGTTAAATCAGCTCTTTAGGGATTGCTTCTTCTCTCTCCAAACATGTAAGAAATTCTAAAAATTCTGACTTCCTGTTACATGAGTTTTCAGACGCATTCCACTTTGGCAATTCAGATACTACATGCGTAGGTATGACCCACATGATCAGGTGATGGGGACATATGTGCATTCCCAAAATGCACTTTCAAATGAGGAAGCAGAGTCAGAAAACCAGGGGAGCAACTTTCACGATACTGTAATATGGCTAGAGTAATAAATCACTTACAGTCAGAAAAATTCCACACTTTGCAGGCTGAAATTAGAAGCATAAGGGAAAAACTTAAATCCACAGCTACAGAAGTTACTGACAGTTTTAGCTGTTACTGTTTGAGTATCTTCAGAAGTGACTATCAAGTCTGATTTTGTCATGACATTTGAGAAGTCCCACAAGGAATAGTTCTGCCAAACTGTCAGAGCCATGAACACCCTCAATTCCATCTGAAGTACCACAGGTGCTAAAGCACCAGAGCACACAAAAGTAGCACTAAACGGTTTATGTGACTTATTTTCTTTGTTGCATCATAATCAGGTTCAGATATATAATAAATTAACATCTACTAAAGGCTGTAAAAGACAGCGCGAAACTACTTTTTAAACTATCATATGAATGACTCATTCACATTTACTTGGAATAGACAGCCCGAGATGATAGAAATAGATCCCAAGAGGTATGTCACTATGCTGTGTACTGAAAAGCTGCATTATAATCTCCATTCACACTTGGCATCGCAATTAGATTTTGTAATCAGTAAACTCAATATCTTTTAAACTTCCTCTGACACTGTAGATTTTTTCTCTGTTTCCCATCCCATTTATCAGCCTCTTCTAGAAGACAGTCAGAATATACTTTATCGGGTTTTTTTGGAAAGCAACAAAACTGTTCTCCTGCTCTTTGAACAATATTTTTTAGATATATAAGTAAACAATAACAATTATAGAAAACTTACATTATTCTGATAGAGAGCTGATTTGTTGTTGTCTTGAATTCCCATGAGGTACAAGATGACCTGCATGTAACATAACAGCCTGAAACTGGGTGCTGTTTTATAATATTTATAATTAAAGAAATACTTAACTGCTTCATAGGACATGACAAATCAGCCTTTTACATTTATTTGTGATCTCCTGTAAAAAACAGGGTATAACAAGTCCAGAGCCAATAATTTAGCTTAATTTGCTTGATTCATTCACCGTGTCTTTCACTTCCAAGACATAATTTCAAATCTAGCTCAGACCAAACTGACAGAAAATCTTTGTGATCTGAGTCACAGGAAAGGTCACAGTTAAAGAATTTCCTAAGCTTTAGTCTGATTTCAACCACAGCAGCACATAATGTGGAATAAGTAACAGAGTCACAACACCTACAGCCAAGAAACCTCCTAGTATTGTACTTGATCTTCCTATGAAACATAGTATTACTGACTGGGATCCTAAAAAATCTCCCAATGAACAAAAAACGTGCAGCTCCACTACAGACACAAGCCTGCTTGTTCTCAGATGCCTTTTCTGCTGGCCCGATGACAACTGGATGGGGTTAGATGTTGCTCGTCTGCTGTTTCTCATGGATTCTGGAGGCCCTCATGTACTTAACTTGTGACATTACCACCTGCATCTGGGGAGCTGACCTTTTCAAGCCAGAATGGCTGGCAGCTGTGACACAGGTTACATCTCTTCAGTGCAAAGCCTGTGACAGTCACTTGACCCTCCTTAGCACTAAGCGAACACACTGTCTGTGTGTAGAAAGCAAAAATGAAGCCTCTTTGCTTTACGGGTTCCTCACCCTATATACACTGAGCTATTTGTCTTTGCCTGTGTGTCCCACATACAGTCATATTTATGTACCAGTGGGGGCTGTAAGGAGCTTATTTATTATTTGTTTTCATTTAATGATCTCTGTCATTCTCCCCTAGGAATACCCATACGCACTATGCAAATCATATTAAGCCCCTGGCAATAGTGAGAATGCCTTGAGCAGTTACATCTGGTACATTAGCTCTTTGAAAGTAGGCAACTTGGTTACTGAACTAAGTCCTCCCTTGCACTCCCAGCCACCTTCATTTGCTGATAGTGTAATTTCCCTTCCTGATTTACAGTCTTTTCTAGGAATTAGCTAGGGCTTGCTCCAGGCTCTCTTTCCCCCTATCTGTGGCACAGAGGCCAGTGTTTTCCAGAGGTTTGTGAACCCCCTAACTCTACAGAAAGCAGGCTGTTTTGCACACTAAGTGATCACAGTGTTACACCAGGAGAAGAAAAGCAAATCAAACACTTTCCTAGCAGCTATCTTTAATTTAGGCAACGACTTTCACTGGATGACATGAGCATTGTATGATCAAATATCTAAGGCAAGATGGTGAAAGAAGAGGACAACAAATAATAAATGAGAAAAGAGCATCTGTAACACAGAGAGAAGGTGTGAGAATTGACAAGGATTCCGTGTCTCTAACCACAGCACTGAAGAGACTTAGGGACAGTGGATAGACCCTGAGACTTAGAAATGTGTGTTTCTTTGCAGTGACTTCTATAACCATTGCCAACTCACTTAGCCTTTCTAAATCACATTGTCATATCTGTGATACGGGGATAAAAGTCATGAGTTACCACTGTAGAAAGCAGGGAGGTCTGAATTTCAAACAAAATCGTAATCCTGTAAGAATCATTGCTTTTGATAAGGGAAAAACTTACAATCCTTTGCCATGAGCTTTATAGCGCCCAGAATGCGACAGCCTTGCTACAAGTCAGGTCTAACAATTCAGACAGCACTTTCACATGCATTACTTTGAAAATATATACTACATTTCAACTTATCCTTCATTATCCTTATCCCTGTCTCATTTTAGCTCTCTGCATTGCTGCTTTGTTATTCTAGTCCACATGATCTGTACTTTGATTAATTAATTTATTCTGATTATTTAACTCCTTTTTCATTTTTCCATATTCTTCTTCCTTGATTTTTCTTCCCTTATCTGCCTGTCAGTCTTTTCTTTGGATCTCTTCCTATTTCTGCTCTCAAGTAACTGTTTTTCTTTTCATCTCTGCTTCTTCCATTTATTATCTTCATATATGGAAAAATACACACTAATACCTCCAGGGAAAATAATCCACAATGCAGACAACTCAATGAGAGAGAGAGGAGATCCAAAGAAGCTGCAGTGCTGAAAGAGATCTAGCAAAGACAGCAAACTGAAGATTAGATATGGTTTTGCAAGAACATGGCTACAGAAAAGGCTAATGAAATCTTGTCAACATATGCAGAGGCATCACCTTGTGTTACAGACCAGAAAGATTTAAAATTGGCCTTATAGGAATTTACTGTTAGCTCATATGGAAGACTGCATTAGGTTGTATGCAGTATGTTGCCTTAGCAATACACCTGTCTATCCAGGCATTTATATATAGACTGCATCACAAATATTCACTACAGAATCGACAATAACCTGAAGGGAATTCAAAGAGGATCAACCAAAAACCAAGAAGAAGCTGAAAGGACAACTGTAAAAAAAGATGATGGAAAATGTTGAATAGCACTCTTAGCTTGGTCAGGAAATGCTTAAAGAGCTTGCAAAACCAGTGACAGGTATAAAAAGTCTCATTATCAAGAAGGGAGAAAGGCATTTCCATTCCATGAACAGAGATAAAATGAAACTAAGATAATCTAGATTAAATTAATGAGAAACTTGAGGTTGTGGGAGTCTCTCAAGGGAGAGGCTGGTAAGAGCCATTGCTTGGGTCTTTAATGGCAAGATACAGATCTTGATTATTTTCTTTTAAATTGTCTCCAACCATGTGCTGAGATGCTACACTTCAAGAAGTGTTTCTATTAGAAACAGAAACTTCTAGTTTAACTTGCACCCAGATACTAGAATCTCTCTAAAATATTTAAGTCAGCAAGCACCTCATTTTAGTCACCTTCCAGATTCGATCTCACAGAAATCAACACAGGATAAAAACATGGAAGCTATCTTCCATTCAGCAGCAGCAAGTTCAAGATGCATGTTCAACCTTGGAACATAATGAGATTTATCTGCTACTTGGCCATGCTGTAAGTCAGTGTTAATAAAAACATACTATAAATAATTAACAGTAATTTAAATATTCATATGCTGTTGGGGGCAAGGCCTCTTATGAGACAGTTGAAGATACGTTAGTGAACCACGATATATTTCAACAAAGGTTAACTTTGTCCTAAAATTAGTACCCTAGTGCGTAGAGTAGTAAGATAGCAGAATGGCCATCAGACAGTTTGCCAATACATAAATACAATATACTTACTTGAAAGGCTACAATTTCAGAAGTGGTTGATTCATACGAGCAAGCCTTAAAAAAATATTGGAAGCATCCATTTCATTTGACTAATGAAGATATTATACATTTTTTTATACATATACACATATATTTTATTTTTGAAAAAAGCTTTTTTTTAAAATTTTTTTTTAACCCAGAAAGTGATTTTGCTTCCACAGCATTGGAGCTGTCACCTCAAATGGTCACTTGAAGGTGGAATTGCTTCTGAGCCAAATGATACTCTGTATAGCTGTATCTCCCCCAGGTGACTTTAGGAGCTATGGTTTCCTTTTCTGTAAGTGTTCAGATGTGTAGCTTTGCCTCTGGAGCTTGAACAAAAAGCCAGTATTGAGCGTAAGCTCTCCTACCCATATGCACATGTAACTTGATATTAACATGATCCTTACCCACACAGTGATAAAACAAAACAAAACAGTCTTAGTCTAAATATAGAAGTAATGCTGGAAAAAGCTCTGAGTCTCCCTCTGCATGTAGTCTTATTAAGAGACTCCTCTGCGCGAGTACGCAATACTGATGCTGAATTGGATTCAGTGGCACTATTAACTCCCTACAATAAAAATGCAATATGAAAACATTCTTAAGTGCTTTGAAAATAACCACAATGAGCTAATAGTTTTGAAAAAAATCTGAAACAAAGTAAAATTTTATAAATGTGCAAAGTCAGTGTTCAAATAGCATTGTTAGTTCATTTGCATTTCTCATCTGTAATATTGACATCTCAAGCTCTTCTCATTAAATGAACAGCCTGCTGCCTTTCAGTTAATGTTAAATTTATTTACTAAAGACAGTTAGAGAAAGGAGGCATGGTTAGCCAGGCCATCCTCCAATACCATTGAATACTTGGCTTTTGCAAAGAAAAAACAACCCCAAAACAAAAGATAAAGAAATAAACAGGCAACCAAACTCTGTTGCTGAAAGAAATCACATTTCATGTACTGAGAAAAATACTTTCTTCACAATACAGTTGCAGAGGATGAGCAGCAGTAAGTGCAGTCAGGCTTCCAACAAGGAAATGAATCACAAATGTCATCTCTAACTGATTTGGCATGAGTGGTCAAGGATAGTTCAGCAACACTACTCCAACACTTTGCATCTGATGGCTGCGCATTCATGTCCTAGTCCTGCACATGAGGACTTGGGACCAAATTAAGAAGTCTGAAGTTCTCACTTCATTTCAGGAGGGACTTTATTCACCTTTTTATAGTACATTCTATTTACTTTAATAAGAAGTTAAATATCTGCTGTTAATGCAGTGTCCAATGCTGCCCAGTGTCCAAGAAAGGGTAAAATGTGTCTTGCCATAGTTTATCTGTTGGATGTTTTCAAAACAAAGAACTTCTGCTAAGCTTTTCAAGACAGCTCCTATCAGGAAGCTTTGGGTTTGCTTCTCCCCCACATTTTTTTTTTTTCATTGGTAAGACCCCAAGTGCTGTGATCTTCTGCACAGAAAACAAAGCACTGTTCTTGCAGTTCAATTGCAAGTGTGCAACACTGACAAAGAGCATTCAAAATGCCCTTCAGAAACCGTGTCCTTTTTTTGCCATTATTCTGTGAGGAAACCAACAGAGGAGCTCATACAGAGCAAGCAGAAAGAAGGTATCACTGTAGAACAGCTTTCTCCATTTACATGTACCTGGGTTCATCCTGACAACTTGGTAGTTTGTACATATAAACGCTGAGACCAGGGACATCAGCTCCCATCAAGGAACAGAGACAAATCTTTCCCCCCTTTCATTCTTGTTCATACATTTCTGCTTATACTATTTGTTCTGAATTGATACACAGGTAAGCAACATCTTCACAAAGGGACAACACACCAAATAGCATGTTTTGCACTCGATTCCTAATCCTTATTCTGTTTCCCGTTGTGCACAATAAGTGTGCATGGATTGCATATTCAGAGTGAACTATTAGACTATGGTTTGAACAAAGGAAAAATAGATAAGAAAAATCCAGATTTCATTCCTGAGTTAGCTACACTAGTGGGCAAAGTACTGTCTCAAACAGCCCACCCATGTAACAGCAATAATTAAACTGAGAAAGTTGAATTTGTAATTTTTAAGATCCCCGAATGACCAACAGTAAGAAAATAAAGAAAAAAAGTGCAGTGAAAAATCTCAGGCACATGGATACAGGAATGTAACTTTGGCATCAAAAACAAGTGAGAAAGAAGGATCATGTCACTTCTCTTGAATGGTTACAAGATACTTGTTAACAGAGCTTTTGCTGGAAGGTCACAGCTATCCCCTGACAGGCTTGCCTTTGACAGAACTAGTTTTTCAAAAGTAGCTGGGTTCAAGAACCACTTTTTAAAATCAGGTAAGGAGTATTTCCAAGTTCATCTCCTGAACCTGTGACACACCTTTAAGTCACCTTCCTGGTATTCAAAACCTCTGTTGTATGCCCTACTGTAATTATTGGGCAGCCATTGCCTCAGGATAAATCTAATAAGACTTTTTGGAACACTCAGATTAAAACCTACCTATCAACTCACTGCAGTGCTTTAGCTCTCCCTAAATCTGTACTTTGGAGAGAATTTATGACCAGGAATTGCATTTTGCAAAATGATTAAAGTTACCAAACATCCATAAAAAGTTGCAGTTGGAGATATCATTTTTTTGAAGGTCTACTTAATTTATGAGAGGTGGAAGGTTTATTGTCATTCAGAGTCCACAGTGATGCAGCAATTTAACATTTTGCTGAAGCTGTACACAGCTGCTGTCTCATTTATGATTTTTACATGTTTTAAAATTGCCATGTTTGTAACTGGGGGCATTTGCATACTGAGAAGGGGGAAAACACTCCCCTTATTGCTCCCTACCCTACTGTTAAAACGTGAAGCAGGTCATGTTCCTTCTAACAATATGGTGAACTATGCATTGAGCTTCAGCACTTACTCCAAATACAGAGTGACCCTCTCTCCTCTCCACCCCCACCCCACCCCCCTGACTTCTGCAGTACAATAAAATTAAACACACATAGAAACTCCTCTGCCATCAGTCCAGCACTGGAGATCCTACATTCTGCAAGGACAACAAACGGCCACATTAATGTAGATGGGAAGTGTTTCAGTCTGCCCATCATTTCAAATAAATAGATGAAGGGCTTCTCTGGACGTTAAACCCACTTTCTGATGACAGGTTTTCTGTGCAGGGGGAACTGCAAGCTTCCTAAGAGGACAACCACCGTCTCTTTAAGGGCTACAATATAGGATGAGAAGCCTTACACAACTCAAATTACATTTCTTTCGGTCATCCTGACAGTCTTCCTCATGGCTTAAGAGTTCTTCCCCTTAGATCACTTCCTGGTTTCTTCTTCTAGATCTCTCATCACTTACCTCTCAGTCCACTTCCACCCACATATGTACACTTTGAAGCCTGTCAGATGGAAGCACTCGCACAACAGTCGGATCAGAGAATGGTTGAGGTTGGAAGAGACTTCTGAAGGTCATCCGGTCCAATCTCCCTGCTCAAGCAGGGCAACCTAGAGCTCATTGCCCAGCCCCATGTCCAGGCAGCTTTTGGATATACCTAAGAATGGAGACTCCATGACCAGCATGGGCACTCTGCACCAGTGCTTGGTCACTCTCACAGTAAGAGCCTCTTGTGTTCCAGTTTGTGCCCATTGCCTCCTGTCCTGTCAATGGCTATCACTGAAAACAGCCTAGCCCCATCATCACATCCTCCCTTCAGATCCCTACAACATTGGTAAGATGCTCCCCCAGCATCTAAAGCTTAACAAAGTCTCCGAGTTGTCATCAGGTAAAAAGTAATACTTGTGCTCTTCATCGGCACCAACTTCTTGGTGTGAACAGGCAACCCAGTATCATACCAGGTAAGCAGTGTCATCTTTCTACATCTAGAGATGTGTGTACCGAAATGCTGAGAAGCTCTTAATATTGCTTAAAGTTCAAGCTTTTGATTCTGCATGCAGGTCAGTTCCTTCCCCACTGTGCAGCAAGTTCACCCTGACCCTTCAAAAAAATTTGACAGACATATGGAGAGTTTTGATTAAACAGCAATTAAAGCTACCAACACTGTGTTTGTTAAAGACAGAGAACGACAGCTCATCCCAAGTCAGTGTAAATGCTGGACATTGAAAATGTGCACAAGCCCATTTGGAAAATGGTTATTTACTACCAATCGCTTTATAAGATTTACTCTCATTTGCAAATTGAGCCAGCTGTAGACATGAGATTGGACATAAAATGTCTTGATCACCATTCCACATCCTTCCAGCTGTTCCCCGTACAGTTTGCAGCTTGTTAATTATTGAGGTTGGGACAAGCATCATCACTGCCTTGTGCTCATCAAAACCGAACCACTGAGATTTCCAAAGTCAAACTAGTTCATCGCCCAGGTCTCCAAGCCAAGAGGTGTGCAATAGAGCAGAAGGATGCCTCACCTATCTGCCTATCCTGCCATTATCAATAACTCCTTTATCTCACTTTGTGTTAGTTCATGGTTTCATTTTACCAAGCTATATTTTTTGTTTATAAATGAAAACTAATTAAAGACATTTTGATTTATCTCTGTAAGAAATCCAGTCTCTTCCCCTTGAGCATTATAATTTTCCAGCTTAATTGAATTCTACACTGTGTTTATGATGTAATTTTAAGAATCCCTAAAAACAAACTCATAAGGCTCTTTTCATTACTTCTGAATTTCTTTCACAACAGGCAGTCTTTTATCTATGGAGAAGGCTGGAGTTCCTGTCAATTGTAATAAAATCCAAATGATGCTTAATAACTGGAGTGAAGTCAAAAGGAGCCACAACAATGAGGAATTAGAGATTAGCAGTGGTAATCATGGACTAATTGAAACAATAACCTATTAACTGGTGTCTTGGTGGTCTTTGCAGGCACACAAAGCTATACATAACTGAAGCTGGCATTATTAAACACACAGACTTATCCTTCTTAATGAAATCCTTTTACTGCCAGGAAGAGACCTCACACTTTCTCTTTCTGTGAGAATATAAAATGCTAATCCCTGACATTTAGTTAATTTTCACAATCAGGAGCATATTTCATACTAAAGAACTACAAATTACCTATTTTTAAAGTAACATAACCTCTTAGCTCTGCAGCTTTACCATTAATAGTCACAGAGATGTAGACTCTTGCTCTGTAAGCACATTATTTTGTTGTCCGAGTTTGTTTCCAGAGTAGGTAGTTACCATATCATTACAATATGGCATGTTTAAGTAATTACATCAAAATTAATAGAGTGAACATTAATATGTCAGCTTCAGCAAAGCAGCTACAGGGAGTGTTCAGAAAGGTCATCCCTTTTGAGGATATGGTACTTTTTGGACATGGTGATCTTAAGAGGTCTTTTCAAACCATGACAATTCTGCAGATACCCAACAGCATCAGTCCTTTACAGCTTATAGCATGGGCAATTTGTTGTACGAGGGAAGCTGTTACCCTCGTGAAGTGTCCACCGTAACGCAGGAAATATTTCTGCCACATGACAGAAACTGAATATCTGCCCTTCTTTCATTCCCTGAGAAAGGAGGAGGCAGATGTTTGATGAATAGATATGGCAAGTGCCCTTAGCCATGCTGCAATCCACAGACAGAAAATTCACTGCAGAACTCTACCTACCTGTGCAAAATACGGTACCTGTTCGCCAATGCAGCTACTAGTGGAAAAGAAAGACCTGGTAGAATTTAATCTTTTAAAGAGAAACAATCCTTGGAAACAAAAAGTGAGGAAAATCGTTAATGTTTACCTCAATAATTCTAGGAAGGGACCATGCATCAGCACAAGATGTCCTGCAGAACATCTGTGCCAGAGTTGAAAGGCTAGCAGCCTAAAATCTGTAGACCAGAGCAGTATATGATGTAAATGTTGTCCATCATAAAAATCAATGGTTCTTTTGCTAAGTGGTCAATATTTATTTAGCTTTAGCATTGTTTAATTCAATGCATCAATTAAATATAGTGTAATGTCTGATTTGGTCCCAAGCTACTGTTTCTGTTTGTCGTTACCTCATCTGTTTGATATCACTCATGTCTTTAAGTCTCTGCTCTTTTGTCCCCTTGCATAACTCAAGGACAGGAGTAATTGACGTGGAACTTTTAAAAATTAATTTCACCGCATATGCCACTAACAGAGAGTGCAAGTCCTCAGAATCATTTATAACTTCATGGTGATTGGCCCTGACAAAATAATACCTTAAAAACTCACGAAAGTAAATTATGGTCCAGGCAAATGGCTGAATGCGAGCTGGGCCCACGGCTTGGAGCGCAGCCAGGCAAAAACAAAGTAATGTGCTTTTGATATTAATAACAGAGATGATATTGATCCGTAAGCCAGTGTCACTTCTATGCTCAAGCAAGGAGATTGCTTCAGGCATTTAAGTCCACTGAAAGCCACTTTCCATATAGGCCATTTAATTCTCAGAGTCTTTAATTATATGAAATGGAACCCAGTTAAAGGGCCAGATACCTATTTACTCATCTTAGATATGGGCTGTGATTCAGGAAACTGTCAAAAGGGTATATAACTCAATTCTTAGATTTCAAAATATGGCTGTCTTTTTATATGTTTATTTCATCTGTGTATTCCTTTGGCTCAGAGCCTGCTGGAATTTGTAGGTACATAGACTCAAATTACAGGATGGTATTTTTCAAAAATCTGAAGCTAATCTTCGTCTTTTAAAATTTTAGATTTTTTTTACTCAACAAAAGCAGCTACTCAAATAAGCGAGCAAACATATCTTACTAAAACACAGGATGCCCTAGAAAAGACAGTACAGATACACATGTGCATTTGCACACACCTAAAAATGTACTTGCTTTCCTCAAACAAAAGTGATTAGATTTGCATAAATAGATGACTTGTATTAAATCTACTAGAAGAAGTTGTCCCTTTTCTCCAGGGATGTATATTGAGGAGTGCCAGGGATTGTTCATATTCTTGGTATGTCCTTACGTGCTCAGAGGACAGAATTTTCTAGGGGTAAGTGATGGGGAAGTTGAGTGCACATGGGACAGCATAAAGGGGAAACCAGGAAGCCAGTCAATACACAGAAGTTAAAAGAGATCATGTGGTCAATGCCACAGTGCAACCAAGTTGTCATGATGTTAAATAATCCATCAACCTCTGAACTCATTAACCTCATGAGTTCAAACTTCTCTTACATCCCAAATGAGAAGAGTTAAAGAAAAATTAACATTATTGCTAGTCTTTGTATCACAAAAATACATTTCTCTGTTGTAAGCAGCTGCAGTAGCTTATACAGCTGACTGTCACGTGTGTTGCACATAGCATTTCTCCTGTAACTTTCAACAGTTTGTCTGGGGGGGTGATTGTAAGTGGAAAGGTTTTAGCTCTTCAACCAGTGTGGGGATAAGTTCAGCTCTTGAAGATGGAGAAAATAAGTGTCCACTAGCCGACACATTAAAAAGACTTAAAATTATACATCTCGCCATGTGGTGGTGGAATATTATTGTCATTCTGTATGTACTTGGAGTCAGAGAGAAGACAGGAGCAATTGATATGACCAAGAAACAACTAGTTGTTTTTGTTGGTAATTCAGACATGAAAGAGGCTGCAAGACCTGATCTGTCTGAAGAGCACCCCTGCTGCATTTCTCTAATGGATATACTGGTACAAAATGAGCAAAACACTGAAAGATAAAATGTGCCGGAAAACAGTAAAGAACAAAAACCAGTGTTGCAAATGCTACCAGCCAAGCATCCACAAATATACTGTCTGCAGTCAACGTTCATTCATTTTAATAATAGTATTGGGGAAGGAAAAAGGTAAAAGGATTTGGTGCTATGCCAGCTACATTTTACCTCTGTAATCTGTCATGTTTCTCTCTTAATTTGTGTAAATAAACAAGACTGGCCACCCGCCTACTTTGGGTGAGATGTTAGCATGCCTTTTTACATTGTCTCCTGTTTTTTGACTGGAAACCCCTCAAATGAAAGAGTTAACCCACTTTCTATATTAAATATTTACATAAAAATCTTCAGGAAGGTGTGTGTAAATTATAAATAATGTAAGGCAGGACTGGTCTCGGTTAGAGCTAAGAGACCCAAACTGTATCATCATAATACATTATTCACATATAATGCATCTATTCTCCTCCATTAGTGTTACTAGAAAAAGCCCCTGAGTGCTTAAGCTGAATTTGGAAGACTGTAATAAATGTGAGATAAACAAATAGCAGTGGGGATGCATCTGTAGTTAAACAAGTGTAAATTAGAGCCTTGCCTAATTCCACCAAACTACATGTAGGACAAACATGACACTCTCCAGAAACAAGAGATCACTTACAAACTGGAAAAAAAAACAACCAAAAACCCAACCAAACAACAACAACAAGAAGATGCAATAAATCCAAGTTATTTTATATGGCTCTCTCCCACTCTTCCCACCCCTGGTCCGTCCCCTGTTGTATCTGCGTGTCTCCCCCAAATGAAGAAAGAGGGGGGGAAAGAAAAAAAAAAAAAAAAAAAAAAAAAAAAAGAAGAGAAAAAAAAAAAAAAAAATTTCCTATTGTTTCCATGGAGAACAGCATTATGCTGAATATTCCCCAGCAAAGTTATACTTAAATAACCTTCGTGTTGTGACAGAAAATGAAAAATGTAGAAAACTCAAAGTTAAAAATGACACTTGATCCTAATGCCCAATACGTGTGTATCTTTTACTGACACAAGCAGAGATACATATTCAGAGTCATACCACATAAACGCATTTTTAAATAAGTGACTTATAGAAATGCTTTGGTCCTCCTTTTTAATACAAACAAGAAATGTATGTATGGAAATGTGAAAGTACCATGAATGGGCTACAGTGCATAGGGATTTACTCAGGACTGTATCTGCTCATGCCAGTTTATACCCATTTCTCTTTGTACTTCTGTTTCCTGCAAGCTTTAACAGGTGGATTCTACCCCATTCCTCCTCCTGCCCTCAAGATGTACAGAAATTCTACTCTCCCTCCCACCAGTGGGCTCAGTTCCTGCAGTCTTCACCATTTGAGGTCCTCAAAATTACCTGGTAATTTTGAGATCCTCCAACTCTTATGGCATCAGTGAGAGATGTACAACTGAGTTGCTGATGAAATTCTGTTTCCCAATGTTTCTACTTAGAGCTTCAATATACAGGAGTCACATCATTAGAAATCACTCCAAATTCTTAACCTTTGTTTTGACAAAGCCAAATTGCAAAATTAAAAAAGAAAAATGAAACAGCAATGGAAAATTATATATAAAAATGTGTGTTTAAAAGTTATTGGATGAAATCATTACCACAGGAAAAACTCAATCAAAAAGCATGTAAGTAAAAGTCACATTTTCAGCAGGCCCCCTAAATGATTAAATCCCCTGAAGAACTGGCCAAGGGTAGCTGGTACAAACACAGCCCTCCAATTGCACCCACCTAAAGTGAAGAGGGAAAGCAGACCTTCTAAGTCCTTGACAGAGGGATGCACTTCTGTGATGGGCACTCTGCAGACATGACTCCAGTCTCCTGCAAGCTCTGGAAAGCCATACCTGTTGCTGTCCCACATTTTCTCTTCAATTAAAGAGCTTCTTTTCCCCAGGCCCAGAAAAAAAACCATCATCAACTGATGCATTACTGAGAGCTCGAGAAGTGATTTATTAATTTCCCACTTGCTCTCAGCCTTGGAACATGACTGTACTCAACAGCAGTCACCTGACTCCTTGGGCCACTTTTGCCAGGTGTTTCCTGGTGCCTTGAGCCTCTTGTTTCTCTTTTCACAAGCCTTTATATTGCTGCAATATACACAATTGTTTCAATAGCTCTTGGGACAATTTTCTGCCTTTTTGTTTTTTACCATTTTCCTGGAAGTGAAATAAATAAATGCCCTCTTCCTCTCAACAATACAAATATTCTACCTGTTTGGAGTTCTGACTTATTTCTCTAGATAACACTGAAGTAACTTATATGTGAAAGCAACTTTAATTATGGAGCCAAGCAAGCACAGTGGAGTGAGTACCTGTTGAAAAACTGATAGCTTCTATGGCCCATGATGCACGTTCTGCTAACTAACCTAAGTAGAAGCCTATTTCACATAGCGAGGGTAGAAAAGTCTCTCAATTCAGATGGTTTACTTTCTCACTCCAGGTGATTTCAGAGATGTCTTTCAATTTTTTATGTATTCTCCCACAATATCCATCTCCTGTCCACAAGAAGACCATTAAGCCAATGCTGGGCATTGCGTTTGAGAGGGATATAATTCAAAGTGCCTTACGCCTGTAGATCCTATTAACACGTCTTTTACAAATCACACATGTTGGGTTTTTTTTTTTTTGTTGGAGTAGGCTAGAAGGAAGGAAGATGATTCTTAGAGACAAAGTAGTATTTTCTTTGTACTTTGCAAGCTGCTGCTGGTCTAATAGCAAGGAATTTTCTTGGTGGCACACTTACCTGTTACAAATGGTCACTTAACCATCTAACCTAAAGAATCAGTACACATAGCACTGGTGAAAAGCAAGTATGTTACAAAAGCCTGCATAGTCACAATGCTAGAGGAAAAAGACCCAAAATGTTGCTTGAGGTCAGATTCTCAATTTGGTATAAGCCAAAGAGCTGGAACCCCCCCACTTTTTGCAACTATGGCACAAAGAATGTGGTGAGCAAACACTACTCCTGCAACATCATCAAGTAACTACAAAAGGGTATTTTGGTGTCAGAAATGGACACCTTTCTCCCAGTACCCCACTATGGAATCTCAAGTGTCCTTTGCTCTACTGCTTCCTTAGCTCAGCTAAAGAGTTTCCCAGGCATTGAAAGTGTTTAGAGATCTTCAGGTGAAAGTGTCACTGTAAGCACATAAATATTTTCATTAGTAATTATTAGTACACATTAGTGGAATTGCAACACAGTATGTTCAGTTCAGCAGGTCCTAGAACATCACACTGCAATACACAGACATAAATCTAATATTTAGGCTTAAGTGCCTCTCAGAAAGGCAATACTCATTGAAATGAGATAAGTCAGTCACTATGTGAATAGTATTACTGCTGTTCTGCAGGGTTTTTTTTAAACTATTTATTCCTGCTAACTATGGATGTTCAAGTTCAAGAAGCAAGCACCTTCTCTGAACTGCAACTCAATTACAGTTTGAATGACTTTTGTTCCACAAGGAATTTTGCTATCAGGATGAGACTTGTGGCAGCAGCAACAGTCCTTTTGCTTCCCTCCTGCAGATCTCAGAGACCTTGCTAAAATAATAAAATTTATTATTAGTGTAAGTAGAACTGGAGTAAAATAGTTGTCTGGTTCATGGCATGTCTTGAACAAATAACATTTTCAGCACAAGGGCATTTCCACTGTCTGAAGAGTGAGCTGAGGAAATGCATTTAATAAAGACTCTTTAGTGGAAATTTTTAATACCATTTTTAAGTTGTATTGTAAACAATTAATAGATACTGTGATGACAAACTGCACTGTGTGAAATGTGCAGTTGACAAACAAGAATTTTTACAGGACACTGGAAGACTAGAAAATCGAATAAATTGGGAAAATGCACACAACAAACACCCTGAAATCATAGTCACCCTGAATACAGGAGGCCTCTAGACATTACAGTCTGCACCCATCCAATAGTGAAGGCTAGATAAACTGCTCTGGACATTTCAGGTAAGCTAAAGACCATTTTCTAATCCGTAAGTTGCTCTCTTTCCCTTATTCCCTTTCTCTTCCCCTTTAGGGAGGGAGGGGGTTAACAGACAGCATCTGTTGTAGGTCTAGTGGACAGCCTTGACCCTAAACTTCAACAAGGCTCCATCAACACTTAAAGAGATTGCCCAGAGATTCTGACTGGCAGTAGAGTAAGGAAAGGACAAAGAAAATGACTGCCATCTTCATCCAGAAAGAGGGACTGAGATTTAACTTCATGTATACTTGAAACCTTCTTCTTCCCCCCAAAGCAGAGAAGGGTATGCTTTCTGCTGTAGCATACAAATATGGTAGGGATGCAAAGTATCAACCGGGATTCCAGCAACAAAACCTGCAGCATTCCTTAGGAATCAAAGGTGAAAATGTAGCTGGGTGGCTCTCACAAAGATGAACTAGCTTCCTAGAAGCTGCAGTATTGTCGCCACCTTCAAACAAGAAGTAAAACTAAGTCTTAGAAGTCCAAGTTCTCAACCAGAAAAGCAAGACAGAGATCAAGAAAGATTTGTGCTGAATGCAGTTCTTATTATACGCAGACTCTACTGAATGTCCACTAGCATGAGTTCTGAGGACAGAAACCAGAAGGTAGATGAGGAATGTCTTGCATGTATGATGGAAGAGGTAAGGAGTGTCCCATGCTTAAGGCATGCACCATCTCCTCCATACCCTTCTCCATAACCTGTTGGATACCACAGTAAAAAGGTTTTATATTTCAGAGAAAATCCTCAGAGACAAGAAATGCTTCTAGAATTCCCCAAAGTTTAAAAACATTGATGTCACCTAAAATTAAAAAAAAAAAAAAAAAAAAAGGGTATTAAAAACATAAAGAAAAAAAAATGCTAATAAAGCTTCCCAAACAGAACTATATGAAGGACTCACCTTCACCATTTTTTTGGTGATAAAAATTGTTTTGCTAGATACTTTTAAGATGTATGTTCCTCAAATGAAGGTAGTCAGGCACACATACCTTGGTAAAATTTTTAGCACAATGGGACCCAAATTTCAGGTGGGCAATGTGTATGTAACTTAAATATTAGGTAACAACTTTATGATACCCTAGAATACACCCCAGAATCACTAAAGAAAATGTCCTTCAAATTGCAAACATTTTTTTTCCTCTTAGTAAGCTATTTATCCTTCTCCATTCATTAGCATCCAATTAGCTCCCAAACCCTTTCCCCAGTGCTGAGACTTTCTTTTCAACAAAGCAAAACAGCATTACAAAACAACAAAAAAAACCCCTAACCCCAAACAAAACCCTCAGCGTAATTAATTGAGACAGATTCATAGAAAAGCTTAAAGCAACAGAGAAATCCCCGCATAAGCTACTGAGACTTACAAGAGCTGCTGTGAGCCGAGAGTTGCAGCCTTACAGCCCAGAACAGGCTATTTACATGATGATGACAACGATGACTGTCACACAGATGTATCTGGCAGTACAAAGATCTGTCAGATCCACTGTTGTAGCTTCTCCTACTGTTCCAGAGGATTTCCCTATCATTCATGTGCTGGCTGAAAAGTGTGAATTAAATGAATGCACGTATGCATGTCAGCATGTGACTGTGTGCGCAGCTATAGAAAAATCAGCAAAAGCTCATTTACTAATATAGTTTAAATTGTCTGTTAACAAAGTAAGCCATATTTTCTCTACCAGCATATTTTCTAAATACATAACTTTGCTGTTTTCTTCAATATTTTTTCATGAGATACCTGTTTCTCTCTTACCAAGAATTCCAGAAACAAATAACTGGACTTACTTATAAACAACCTGATTTACTAAGGCATGAGGATGACTACAAAACCACTCTAGTTTTATCATTACACTAAAATCCCCTATTCACCAAAGATAATTACCTTAAGTGAATTTATAAAATTGCATAAAATAAAAAGGAGAGGAAGAAGCAGACAGGTCTGAAGACCTCATATTTCAATAGAATGGAAAAAGGCTAGGTTAATCTCATTGACATGTTTACTTTTGTGTTATTTAACCTACAACACCCATCATTAGCAACTGTACTTTTTCAGCCTCCTTCCACAAATGATTCACTAGAAATAGAACTGCTCTAAGCTCCCTTGCAATATTCGCATCCCAGTCTCCCACTGGGACAGCACACAATATTGACAACCTGAATGCTGACTAAAAATAAGTAGTAAAATAACTGACTTGTTTTCCCAGCTTTTGAAAACTTCTGTGTAAAGAACAGTCTGGAGTGCGAAAAATTATGTGATTTTCACAATTACTGCATCACAGAATATTAGTATTAACTAATGGTACTTTTTCCCCCCCCCCCCCAAAAAAATTTCAAGGGAAATAATATTAGTTATGGGTACATTTATAAGCTTATTTAATGTGCTATATCCCTTTATGTAAACTTGCCACAGAGGATTTATCCCCCCCTTCCCAATGGTCTACAAGTATGTAAGGAGTACAAAAGGTCTACTACCCAGGATACAAACCCTGGCAGCTCAGGGTAACAAAGTGGCTGACAAGGAGAGACTGGGTGACACAAAGGAACGAAGTGTTCACAATATATTTTTGTTACAGATAGCAGAAATACAAAAGTGAACAATATTTGATTCAAAGAAATTAGGAATAATGCTAGCATAAAAATACTAAGACTGCACTGGGCAAGCATTGGAAAAGGTAGTGGATATCAACTATTTAATTATTTTCAAATACTTTATCATCTATCTAGAAGTAATAACTCAATTTTATGCCACTTTCATGGAAATCTATTTCATTATTTTTTTCACTTTTTTAGTTTTGCATCGTTCTGTTCCATTTAATGAATACATGGATTTTGAATTTTAGGTGAATAGTCTTTGCAACTGAACACAAAAGGGAAATGATGCAGATAGCATTATGGTCCTGCTTCTTCTCCTTGCATTAGGTTGGAAATGATATGCAGTAAGGATTATGCTTTGTTTAAAGCTGAGCCCCTGCCTCTAAAAGAATACATTATACAAATCTTCTAATGTTGTTGAAATTCCCCAAAACTTGATTGTGTCAGACATAATGTGGCAATGAAGTTCTTTTCCCTACCTTACGCCAAATAAATATCTAATATCAGAGAGTATAACCTTGGAAAAGTATACACTAGGGAACATCCCTCACGTCAATAATTCATAGTGCTGTTGGTGGGAAGGTACGTTCAGCTAGCCCCTAACATTACACGGAATACATTAATGCCCAGGCAGCCACTGCTCTGTAGAGAGGCAGTGGGGGGAAGGGAAGAGCACAAGAGGGGACCGACTTCCTTTTCAGGCCTGTTAAAAAAACCAAACAGCTGAAAATTATTCAAAGTACAGCTATCTACCAAAAGCAAAGCAAACAAGACCTCCTCCTCAACAAGTCCATGATCATAATTATTTGAAGGAGACAGCATGTGCAATATACATCTTTACACATGCGCATGCTACAGAGATTGGTCTTGCATTTTCTCACTGTAAGAGACACAGGGTTAGCTCAGTGCAGCCAAAATTTTACTGCTGAGGAACTGAAGTAATGCACTGATGAATGAGGCCCCCAGAAGTCCACATATTAATTCTACTAATGTTAATCCAGAAATCAATACATTCGGGTCCAGTGATATATCTATAAGCAAAAATACAGGTGCCATTCAAATGAGCTCAAAATAAATAAGATAATTTTCTGATAGAATGTATCTGCCTTAAAGATGATTGCAATTTTAATTAAAGACAGAATGAGTAGATTTTAATAGACTTTGGGGTCTTCTGCATTCCTGCTTGCTCTTTAACTATTATGGTTTTAATGATTTAGGAACCAGAAGAATAACTAAGAAACTCAGCAGTCATTAGCTCAAATAATGAGACTTTTAAAATGTAAAATCAATGTTTGTTATAATGAAAATAGATTCCTCAGCTCCTGCAGGGCAATATGTACAGTTCTTTTTCACTGTTAAATAGAATGTGATTGCTTACTTTCACCAAGCTGATGAACATTTTTATTCAGTAGTAAAAATAAAATGTCAGAATTTATTTACTGTTAAGCATGTATATTTAACCAGAAGCTCCCACCATATGACTGAAGCTGAGAAAACTGGGAATAATTTTCTGTGAACTTCCAGCAGCTTGAGAGAGATATGTAAAATTTCCAAAAAAGTAATGAAAAAAGCTCACTCCAGGAAAAAAATTGCCTGCTTGCATTCCAGTTTCTCTTCAGATGGCTGACCAAATTCTTTATTTGCCACGTGAAATGAACCAAACTCAAAAAAGCTAATTAAAAATATCTTAAGCAGGCTTAATGAGATAAAATAGAACATTTCTTTCCATAACACATCAAAACTGTTATTAGTGTTGAGAAAATTATTATTATTATCATTATTATTCAGAGTTAATGCATGTATTTATGGTCATTTTTGATCTCCAAACATTAGGAAAAGGATTCATATTAATATTTCAGAGCCATATTCCACTAAGGGTCCAGATGATCTAAAACTAAGGATCCGGATGATGTATAGAAACTCACGGGCTTAAATGCTTAATTCAGAAACACTCCATGTAACACATTCTCCACAGTCGCATTTGGCTTGTTTTTTCATGCGACGCCCAAATGTAAAATCAGAAAAGAAAAAGTAAGAAAATTAGCAGCAAAGCTGCCAATATCTTTTAAAATGCTTTCTTAGGTTCTTTGAGTAACAGTTGAAGAACAAGTACTCGCTAGAACACAAGTACAACTAGCAGCAGATCTGCATAGCAACCTTCAAATACTAGTTCGCAAGAGGTTCAGGGTCTGTGAGGAGTTTGAGAGTTCAATTTGCATTTATTAGTTTGGTACTGCTACCTAGAATTATACATTTTTTTGGCAGCTGCAATCTCTAAAGGGTGGCTTTTGCAGAAATGACAGGAACAAATCATATCATTCAGACATCTATGCACAGGAAGAATTTCTTGTATTGACCTAAATGTTTAGGAAAAACTTCATCTTGTCTTGACTGGGTGCCCAGGTAGGTCCTGGGAGCCTTGAGAACATACAAAATAAATACAGACAAAGCAGGGCTAACTAGAGCAGGATGCTCTGGGATGTGTCCAGTCAGCTTTCGCTACTGACTACTTTTATGATTTGCTAATGAGGCATACCACTGTTTGAAACAGTTACACTCTGCAGAAGTTTTACCCAAAGAAAATTTAAAATTTAATTGTTGCAAAGTCACTGCAAATCCTAATCTCCACTAACAATAAATGAGAAAAAAAATTATGCAGATTTATTCCAAACTGTTAGCTGAGGCTACATCCACATGTGGAAAAGTGCTGCTGGACTCGTATATACCTCTGGAGCAATAATCATGGAACCAGTTTAGCCCTGGTTCCAAGCCAGTCACTTAATGGTGAAGACTGAGCAACTCATTATACAAGTTTCCACAAGGACTCTTTTTTTCCTCATATGATTTAATAAAGCTGTGCCTTTCCTTCTTACCAATGTTCATTTTTTAATAAACATTGGAGAGTGGAACTTTGAGTGGATCACTTATTAATGAAAAAGAAACTGCAATCCACACATACCAACATAAGAGTTCCATAAGCAAGAAACTTACTGGGAACTATTTTGTGCTTATTCGGTAAAACACAGCAATAATTTTATGACAGATAATACTTTCAGTCACTGCTAAACTTTACAGGTCAAACCTGATGGTTCATTCTCAAGTTTGGGGAAAAAAAAAAATTAGAAAATTATTTTCAAGAAAGAGTATTACTTATGTATCTTTTTGAGTAAATCACGATCCACAGATCATGATGCAGACAGAAGTAACACTTAAATTCTTTTGAGTAAATTACTCACTGTGATGTACTTTTTCATTTTCAAAAGTAACCATGATTGACACTAAATAGAGAACAGACATTTTTGCCTACAATGGTAGAATTCAGATCACTAAAATAACCAAAAACTAACATCAACACTAACCAAGGAATGCAGTTTACATAGGAACTTCTCCTAATTTATACATTCTTTGTAAACAAAACATACAGGGCCTTACATTCTGGAATCTGTACCTATTTGCATAGGCTGTTCCATTCTGTGTGTGCTCATATGTGCCTTCCTGAAACAGTTTTCAGAATTGAAAAGTATTTTATTTACAGCATACCAGCTACATGTGCTGCACTACATCTGCCTTAATTATTACACAAAGAATACTTTGTAGTTAAATGTCTATATGCCATATAACAGATTTGTCAACAAAGGACATATGGAAGAATGAATCCCATTCAAGTGCTTATGAAAACGTGGGGTCCTTCAGAAAATGTCACAGACCTAAGTAGTGTTTAAGATGAGTTACAGTAACTTTCCTCAACAGCCAACTGCTTCCTGACTAAATATCTAAAACACCTTAAGTATTTCTTAGAGAGATGAACAATATTAAAGTTTCAAGGTGGGTCTACTTTCAATGAAGGGGTTTTCCTAGTATGATCTATCTTTGTTGTCAAAACCATACACTTCATAAGGAATGGGACAAACCAAGAGTTAACCAGAATCATATTTGCAATGCAATTTCTAGTACATTAATATATTCAGAGGTAATACTGAGGCAGCTTTCAACAGTGCTTGGAACAAATGTATACGTGAAAAAACAAGCCTTTCTTGAAGCCTTTAAAAGAGTGGAACAGCTTTTCCTCTCTCCTTTCTTTCTCCTTTCTTTTAAGCATTTAGGAGTTTGAAAATCTGTAATGCATCTTTTTCAACATGCAGGTGTATTCACTATCAGCTAAACTGAAGGCCCAATCAGCATACATAAACTCTGCCCCTAAGCAGTCTGTACTGGTTTATACAGAGATTAGGATTGCTTTGAATTACACATGCAATCAGGACATTTCATAGAGCAAATTGTGGTCATTTTGACAACTATACAGCAAGCTTAATTTTGGGCCCAAGTATATATGATATTCAGAGATACAATGAGGTAATTTAACATTTAAAAAGGGAAGTATGTAGTATAAATTAGTAGAAAAATCATGACACTTACAAACTTGTTCTAAAGATGTATTGTTCCTTTTTCTTCAGAAAAAAAAAATCTACCAGTTTCTATTAAGAATAAATTAACCATTAAAGAATTCCATTGATGGCCAATTCATACTGTAAAACCATTTTAAACTTGGAAAAGAAAGGAGGGGAAAACGGGAAGGGAAGGGAAGGGAAGGGAAGGGAAGGGAAGGGAAGGGAAGGGAAGGGAAGGGAAGGGAAGGGAAGGGAAGGGAATATATGCAGGATGCACACAGAAATATATAGTTCTAGCATGCAGCCTGCAGAACAGCAGCCCACATGCCAGCAAACTGTCCTTCGCAGAGGGCATCAGCTATTCTTACGACCGCGGGTTTTTTAGAAAAAGCAGACAGTCCTCACTGTACATCTATACGTGTGTGTATACCTATATACATGCATACACACCTATGATTTAAGAAACATGTTCTATTTTTTGAGGTACAGGAATCCTAAGCATGGAAGGGACCTCACATGAGGCCTTGCTCCTATGCTGTAAACCAGCTTACGAAAGCAGCAGCAATGTAACGTTGACCAAATGTCTCTACAGTCCTGGATGGTGCTTATGCTTTTTAGACCAAAACATGCTGCTATGTAATAAATAATAATAGAAAAACAAACAAACAAAAACCCCACAAAAAGAAACAAACAAAAATTCCAAAACAACAAAAAAGTCTGACCAGCATTTGAACCCTGATCTCTTTGAAACTGCTTTTTCCTCTCTGTAAACTCTGCAGGAGAGCCTATACATCTTTCTTAATATGCCTTCACTACTATCATTAAATGCTTTACCAACTTCTTTAGAATAAAAACATCTCTTCAGACACCAACACCATAAAGCACTTGAACTGCATGTGCATGCGCATGTGTGCACCCAGGTACTGAATCAGGTATTCCGAAAGCAAATGGCTAAAAGCTGAATTTACACAAGCTGAATTCCTTAGCTGACACAGTAAAAAAATCCTCTTGTAATACCTTGCACAGGCTTGGAAGATGGACCTTTCCCTTTCCCTTTCCTTTCTTCCAGCTGAGTGAAGAACTGTTATAGTTCAAACCTATACTGAACAAGGACAATTCTTAGGCTTGTGTGTAAGAACTGGACTGAATGGTCACAGCAGTGGATTCCTATTCTTAACTTTTATGAATTTGCATAGCCCTGTTCAGCTCCCAGCTTATATGCACCACAGAGGCTAGTTTTGGGCTTAAGTGAAGTTACAGGCTATCAGCTGGTGCACTCTGTAGGTGTGATTTTTTTATTTATTTATTTTTTTTTGCCTGGAAGTCTTCTGAATATTTGATTACTACCATAAATACTGGATCGGTAAGAGATCAAATGCCAAAGGAAGAATACTTAAGATAGGTAAAATATTGATTACTAGGACTTACCATGGCCTTTAGCAAAGATAATGCTGCTTTCAACTACACAAGTCTCATTAGAAGCATCAATGATTTTTCATTTATTTACTGCTAGACTGTCATTGAGTACACTACCTCCTTTCAATTAAAGATTTCTGTTAGAAGGCATAAAAACTGTACCTGTTTTGCAAAACTTGCTATTTGGAATTATAGAGGGGGATTTTTCTGCATTTTGCTTGATAGCAACATCATCATCTTAGTCTGATTTATCGCTCATCATTTTATACCACTGTCAAAAAGGGTTAAAAGCCCTCCCTTGCCAAACATTTAGTACCTGGCCTTTACATGGCTAATTTTACGACCCTGACAGAACGTTAAAATTTCTGTATTCCTTAAAATGCTCCACAATAGCAGCTGGAATCTTCTAATTTCTTCAAACTGTGTCTTTCCAATTATTTATTTAAGAGCTGTGTAGATAAGCTCTCTCCATTCTCACCTAGATCAGCGATAAGAGAGGAAATAGCCTTTTTAGAGTGTCTCTGCTTTTTCAAGCAGATAGAAATAATAAGGTTGACAAAGGAAAAAGGAAAATTGAGCATTATGAGGGTAATAACTTAGAAAGTGTCAGATTCAGAATAATTGAATTCAATGACATTTAATGCTATGGAAAACAATAGCGACAGCCCCGCCGCCCATCTGATTCATGTCTAGTTCATGTTTAACAAAACAAGGCTAAGGGTCATGCAGTCCTGAGTCCCATAAATAACCTGTTAATGGGATTTCCAAACAAGCTGTCCTCAAAATGGTTTTTCGTCTCACAGAAAGAATATTAAAATGCAAATGGATTCGGGCTGTGTCCTCATAAACAACCATGTTCATTTAACCTCTGACCTCAACGTTTAACTGCCCATTCCAGCAATTTGTACAGTATTAGGCACAGTGTGCCACTTCAAAGTGCTAACTTCGAGAAGGGAAGACTAAATGAATGGTTTACTATCTGTGATGCTCAGCTAATCATGTCAAAATTACTTTATAGGCATACAACTATTTTTTTAAAACTCCCCTTTAGTTAGTTAGTTGACATTTTTAAAGGGAAATAAAAAAACCAGACAAACAAAAAGATGATGAGCAAGTGCCAAGAAAGGTATTTTAAAATGCTATTGACTGCACAGTGCTGTGTGCCAGCTTAACTGAAGAGCAGCTGGAACATTTCAGCAGAGGCTGCCATACGGCGTCACCTGCCTTCACTTGCCTGCTCTCCCTGGCCAGCAGCCAGCACTGCCAGAGTGAAGCAGTTGGCGTCACTGCTCACAGTCATACAGTGCTAACTCAGACATTCCTGCCCAGTTTCTGGATCAGGATATTGCAGGCACTCCCAGCAGGATTTCTTTAAAGTTACTACCAGTATCTTTAAAAGAATATGGCTCTTTTTTAATAATATCCAAAAAAGCCCACCTATCTGATGTGAATAATATATAAACAAGTTTTTGTCCAAATTCAACCACATCTCTCTTCCCTGTCTTGGTCTCAAGGAGAGAGGTCTTGGGGAGCTTGTCTGACCCTGGACCATGTCAAATTAAAACAGCAACAAGCAAAAATTCTGGTAATTGTTCCCAGTTACAAGTATCACGAAAATCACAGTAAATACTCACTTAAACCAAATTAAAGCATGAAGGTTGCTCTTAGCAACTTGGTTTTAAAGGAATTAATTTTATTTATTTATTTGCAAGCATGTGACTTCTGAGAAAGGGTAGGAGCCCTTTTGCAGTGACCTGTGTGCTACGGGAAGAAAATGAGTAGTTGGGATGTCAGAGCACTCCTACCTGACAGGGTGTCTGTATGTTTTCAACACAAAGCTACTATTCCAAAATATTCATAGAACTTCATAGTTTTCTAAATATCTGTAACTTCTAGAGAAAACTGCCACAGTTGACACTGAGTGTCAAAATTGTTTCAAAGTTTGTTGCACAACTCAATGAGAAGGGGAAACAATCCAAACTAAGTGTTTAGAAAGCAACTGTTATTTTCATGGTTTCTAACAGCGGACCATGCCCCTCAGATGCTTAGTCAGATGAGCTGATTTTTTAATGTCACATTTGGACTTAGAATTTGGCTCAGTAGGTAAATTCCTTCCTGTAAATAGGGGGCACAGTTTCAGGTATTGCTCATTGCAGGAACTGATTTGTCTCACACTGCTTGGATTAAAGTCTCTGAACATTTAGTATTCAGAGTTTCACTCTTCTGAAAGATGTTCCCTTCCTTGTCCAAGAAACCCCTTAATTTATGCCTCCTAGAAGAGATGGCAACAGGTCTTCTGTCTTTGCTAAGGACAAAGAACACTACTAAACAGTTTTACAGCTCATTCAAAAATTAACAAACGGCACTCCAATTACAACAAACAAACAAAGGTATTATTCCTCTTATTTTCTGTGACACCTCACATTATTGATATTAGAGTCTGCACTGAGCAGGTTAGAATTAAAATAATGTACCCTATACCGTTTTGATATATAAGAATTGAAATAAATTGTTTCAATTCAGTATTTATCCCCTAATGCACTTTTTTTTCATATTCTGTGAAACAGAATTCTGTGAAAGGGAAACATCTTCAGAGACATTCATAGCAGTTTAGCTTTCAGCTGACTCATAATTCAAAAGCTTTTTTCCACAGTGTCTCTGCAGCCACCATGAAGTTCTGGTACTTTACTCGTCAGTTAATTTTACAGACAGCTAGAAATTGATTTGGATGACATATTCAAGAAGGACACAACTGTCCAAATCTTAGCAGAGTTAGGTAAGATAAAGAAGGATACAGCAATCACCAAAGACACCAGATGCATTTCAGATAAGAAGAGACTAAATTGATAAGCCTTTTCAGGAAAGGAGGTAACATGGGAGAAATTATATTATCACAGGTATATACAAATCATGAATGTCAGCTACAAAGTCAGTAGATAAAGATTATTCTTTTTTTTTTTTTTTTTTTTTTTCTTCTGGAACAAGACACAGGAGGCACGAGTAAACATGTTAAAAACTTCAAATGGTTAAAAGATATTTCTATTACTCAGGTTGTCTCATTTCTGACAGGTACTAAAGCAAGTTCCTTGCGTTTTTGGGGGGGCCAACCTATCCTAAGACCTTTTATCAGTTCAGTAAAGAGATTCTTTCTCTCACACTTTTTCTCTGCTCCAGATCTTTTCTCTCTTGTGCACTCATTTTTAATTCTCCATCTCTCCTTTTTTATTTTCTTTTTAAAATTTTATTAACAGGCCTACAGGCTCACTGACTTGACTAGTTCTAAACCCACACCTCATCTCTTATTAACTTGCCATTTTCTTTTTCTCTATTGAACTCTGAAGGAAAAAGGAGGAGTGAGGTGAGGAAGAAAAATTGTAAAAGCAATAAAAGAAGGTATCTCCTTATATTTGAGAACATTTTAGAGAGATTATTTTATAATTATTATTATGACTGATCATTTTGTGCTATTAAGATGATTCATTTCATTGTACAGGAAAATAAAACTGAATTCATTGTTCTGCCAATACAGCTTTGATTAAATAATTTAAATACTCTCCCCTCAAAATATTCTTAGGAAAATATGCTCAGAAAAGGCTTTTGTCGCAATTCATTTGTACTTGAATTTCAGTTTTATTTAGTGTTTACAATAGGTATGAAATAGAAAAAACCAATGTGGTAAAAAATGCAAAGAGAATAATAAATCACTGTCTTGGTAAACAAGAAAAAAAATTATGAAGTATTAAGTCATGCTGTTATTAAGAGGAACATTTTTATACCAAGGACAATGGAAAAATGAGAAAAATATTAAATAAACAGGATGTGTCCAGGTGTTTGTCTTTGTTATTGGTATCAATTAGATTCACCTTCACTTACAGATATAAAGGGGTAATTCTTACTTGATTACTCACAGTTTATATTTTCAAGAACAGGCTTCTTTAACATTGCTCATTGACAGGAAAAGAACACAATATATTTCTGCAAGAAAACCAAAACACTATTTCTAAAGAAGTCTCTAATTTTACTGAGAAGTCAAGCCACTCTGCTTCAAACAGAAAACCTCATGTTTTATACACTCTTTCTTCTTAATTAAATGAAAAAATGTATTTTCTGTAATTATGTATTGTGATTTTTATTTTCTCAATTGTGTAATGACTTTATTTTCTTTTGAGATTGCTATACGATTAGGCTGTAAGACACTTGAGCCATTATCAACATCTTGGAACCAAACTTGATGGTCTGTGGATGAGGCAGAGCAGAAATCATATCCCCAAAATGCATAAAAATATCCAAAGCCTCAATCTAAAGATAACTTTGTCAATCTTTTTCTAAAGCAAAACCAGACAATATTTAGCACAATGTCCTTCTTATTCTAAGACATCCAAAACATTCGACCTTTGACAGAATTGACAAACTGGAGTTTTCTGTCAGGAAACCTGTTTCAGACATCTTCATTAGCTGATTTATTTACTTTCATAAATTCCCGGTCCACCACCATGAGAAGGTTACCTTGCAGGTGTGACTCAGGCAACGCCTTCCCTCCTTCATCAACAAGACATCACTGTGCGCTGCTCAGGTCTAAGCTTCACTAGAGTGTTGCTGCTGTTCAGCCAGCATCCAGAGCTCAGCTATAGCAGTTGCTCTATTGCCTGATGACCCCTCCCCAGCAGCGAAGAGGAATTTAGAAAAGGAGAAGAGACCTGTGGGTTAAAATGAAAATGGATTTTATGAAACAGCAAAATTAATACTAATGCCAATATATTGTATACAGAGCTATACTCAGCTCAGTGAATGTATGGTGGTCACAATAAACAGGAAAGCCCTCCTGGGGAGGAGAATAATGAGTGAGCCCCTCCAGGAATGGAGAGAAGCAGGAGGAGAGGGAAGAGGAGAAGAAGCAGGATCAGGAGGAAACCCACCCTCAGCAGATTTCCCCCTTTATACCAAGCGTGACATTTATGGTCTGGGATACACCTGTGGCCAGCTTGGAGAAGCTGCCCTGGCTTTTATTCTTCCCAGATTAAGCCCCTAGCTGACTGGAAATTGCTCATAGCCTGCAGCCCACAGCTGGCCCAGGATTCTATCCCAGCAAAACTAGGACAAGTGTTAAGTCAAAATACCACAGCTGCTACTAAGGCACCCATATGTGACATGTGATTCAGAAAGACTTCTTGAGCACAGAAAAGAAATACCGTCCCAATCCACTTCTCTGCATGCCACAAAAAGATCTCAGCATGTCCTCTTCCTGTCATCTCCACATGCAGGTTTCATCATTCATTACTTTTAGCAAACACAGTACACATTAAAAAAAAAAAAAAAAAAAAAAAGAGAGAGAGAGAGATGAGAGGAAAGGAGGGAGTAAGGGAGAAAACATTCTACATCCTGGGCTTTTGCTTTTTGCTCCCAGATTCTTCAAATAGAAAATTTGAACACCAAGATCTGAAGGTCATACAGAGACTTAAGATGGCAGCACTAGGAACCAGTCACCAAATTCAAGAATGACTAGGGGATCTGCACTGAGTCTCGCATTTAAAAGGAGTTTTTACCTGCATATTACTGACAGTCTTTAAACTGTACCTCACGGTTTAATTTCTGATGTACTTTTTCTATGCTAAAAGCCATTTCACGTATGTTAAAGGCAGAAACAAACTGCGGAACAGGCAGTACATGGGAAAGCCACACCAAGAGTATCACGTTCAGGGACAATGTTACAATGCTTATATCCTAAAGATGGTGGAAGGTAGATTTTTCTCCACTATTTCACTGATATGGGAAAAAAACTGTTTTCAGAAAAGTCTTTAACTTTGGCCATGAGAGTCTTTCCAGAGACCTTGGACGGCTCAGTTACTCTACTAACACAGCATGTGTTGAAATATTTCTCTTTAGTTAGCTGGCTTATAGAAGACCATTCCTTAGAAGTTAAATCTAAGCCCAGAAAAGTTACGAGATAGAAACTTTTTTTCTGTAGCGGACTGAAAGCAGAGTCATTAATGCTGCGATCGGTCTAATCCAGAGCATTTGTCGCTGCTAATTATTACAGACAAGCCTCTTTATTGAACCACATCCTCTTATCGACATTAGGATGCATGAGCTGAGGCTGTTGTTTTAAACGCACTCATTAACCACACAAATCAGCCCTGTTGACAGAGCGCTTTTGAATTAAGCTTCAGACTGTAGTCATTGGACAAGGAGCAATTTATAATGCCATTAGCAACACTTGCGAAGGTTACAGGCATCAAAAATTGTTCAGCTGTAATTATTCTTAATGGATACAAGGAATAAACTGACGCAGGACAGCTTTTTCATTAGCTTTCAATCAAGGCTGATGGCTTTGAGAAATGTACAGTAAGTGCGTTTTGGGGAGAAATAATGATGTTGTAGCACCTTTCATTGGAAAATGCTCTCAGTTCAGAACTTAACTTTTAATAACCTTAATTTGATATAATTAAAAAAATCTGATTTGCTTTGAAGATCTTGCAATGAATTGTTTTGGCTGCTGTTTAACCCTTTTTCAAGGATTCATCCCAAACACACTAAAAATTAAAAATCTTCAGATACTTTGCAGTCTCAAGGGAAGCCTTTGACTTTTGATTTCTTACACCCCTAGTAATAAGTACAAATTTTTCAAGAGAACTTGGAGGACTTAGAGAATGAAGGGAATTCTACAAAGTTTATCTACCCTTGAAAAAGGTATCAGTGTGTACAAAACATGCTCCATAAAATTCCATCCAGATTCACAGAGAGGTGATCTAGTGGTTTTGTTCACCTACAAAGCAATAATACTGAAACCTTGCGTTCACTTCTGTGCCAGAGACATGAGGGCAGATAGAGGTAAGTGCACATCCTGTTCTGATCTTGATCTACTAGCACCTACTCTTCACTCCCATTAGCCAGGCTGCTGAGCTATGTCGGTTTTAGGCCTAATACCGTATCTCTTCCTGTGTTCTCTGTTAAGTGTCCCCTGGCTATAATGTATAAATCCATAGGTGAGATGATGCTATTTATAGAACTCTGAATCACTGTAGGTATGGCAAAGAGCACAGTAACAGTTCTCTTTGTCTCTGAGAAGCAAGCCAACAAGAATGACTCTACTTCTACTCCTGGTACAGCAAGCTATTTTTTTTGGTTATTTATCGGTTCTTCTGTTCTTTAGCACTACGCATGTTTTTAACTCATATGCTTCCGTGTTTTTACAGTAGAAGAGATCACTATTCTTTCCCGATACTTAGGCAGTTAAAAAAAAAAAAAAAAAAAAAAAAAAAAAAAAAAAAAAAAAAAGAGAGAGAAAAAGAAAAAAGTTAATTTTAAAAAAAACACAGGAATGTGGTACTGTCCTTAATCATCCTGCACTTGCCAGATTACAAGTGAGGACAGTAATACAGCAGCAGTTTTGCTTCTTAAGTAGTCCAACTGTAACAGTAGCACCACTTTGCGGGTGTGTAATTCAAATAGAAACAAGAGCATAACAAGAGGAAAATAAGCTTTTTAGAATACGCAGTGCAGAGAGCTACTGAGAGTATAGAATGTCTGACACAAAACTAATGAGAGGCAATAACCTGTGTAATTCAGTTTCAGTCAGGAGATGCAAAGACAGGCCTTGAAATCAAATTTGATATTGGTGTATGCCAATGCAAGTAACGAACAAAGCAGGGATGTCAGATTTGCTTTGCACCAAGCAGAGATAAATAGTGATTTCATATAGGTGAATTTCAGCAGTGGTTTTACCCAATTTTATCATGCAATTTGTGATATTTTGTGCTTTGTCTTATCTTGGTCTTAAATACTGGGACCAGATTATTACACAATGTAATATTCCTTAAATGATAAAGTTTCTAACATGCACACATGAAAACAATGAAAAACAATGAGTGTAAATATAAGCAGTTCAGAAATAGGAAAGCAAACAATATCTACTGCTGTATTTTTTAAAATATGCCTCTTCCCAATGTATCTTATGGTTTTGTTATCTTGTGCATAACATTAAAGCCAATTTTGGTACAAAACGCAATAATAAATTAGATTACCCTTGCAATGCTGTGCACCAGTAGTGATGGCTACCAAAACATAAGAAAATACAAAAACTCTATGTCTGCATCAGTTATAAAATACTACCTTACCAAAGGTTAACAATCCAGGACATTTATTCAGGGAAAGCACTGCCTTCTACTTCAGTGCTTCTTACTGTTGTTTTACCCAAATCATCATAATTTTCAGACTCTTGCTCGCTTGTATTAGGCAACAACCAGGATCATGACAGCACTGTACAAAATAACAACTTCTGACCAGAGGAAATACAAAGAGATGAGACATCAAAACACAAATCACAAGCAAAATTCTTGCATGGCAGGCTCTCCAGGATTGATCAAATGCTATTTAATATGAGTTCCTACTAAAGCTCTTCATATTTCTTGTTTACTGTGCCCTGGCAGTGTGATTAACTCTGACAGAAATGTGCACTGGAGGGTAAAAGAGGTGACACTCATGTTCAGGGATCTAAAGAGTGAGGAAGAAGAAAAAACCAGAATGTAAGTCCATGTTGCAGAAGAAAAAAATTGCGCAGAATCAAATGAAACGTGTTTCAGTCTGTTTACAGAGGTTGTGTGTATGATGGCATCAACTTCCCGATCCTGGGTTCAAAGCACTCTGAGGGGTCAAGTCCTTCCTGCCTCCTTTGATCCTTCCCTTTCTCATGCTGTGCCACCACTGCTGGTATTATACCATACTTACTCTACTGACTCCCACACCCCCACTTTCATTCGCCTATACCGCAAAATCTAAGAAGATTCATGCTTAACCCAGTGGCCCTCTTTTCCAGTGCCACACGCACAATCTCACTGATCGCTTCCCAAACCATTCTTTCTGTAAGGACAGATGAATTTCTAAGAGCAACACTGTTAGATTCAAATTTTACTGCATATATCATTAAAGACCAGTTTAGAACAATCTATATCACTATTTAATGACTGTCCTTGAAATTGTTCCTCAAGGGCACTATGGGAGTCTGTTTCTGTCACCTCAGTTTCAATATCAGACTCCATGCAGAACAGTTCCAATCGCTATTACAAATACTGTAATTCGGACACTAAGCAACATGGTTTTGGCAGCCGCCCCTCTACTAAGAAATCATTTAAGTAAAATGACATGCTTAATGGCATTAAATCAAGGTAGAGTGAGCTAAATCCTCCAATTTTTTGATATATACATATGTAAACTGACACACTTATATTACCAAAAGAAACTCTTGATAAATGAAGCATTGTCCCGGTCATCCTAGACTGCAGATTGATTACAGTTTGGAATGAAACAGAATATGCATTGACTCTGAAACAATCCAAAAAATAAACCACCTGCCCCACAGACCTACAGCAAAGAGCATAACAACTCCGGTCAAACATCATTCTTCTGCTCCATTTACATGTCATCCAAACCTTTTCTAACTGTGCTCAGTAAGAACACTAGAAAGCTAAGGACTGCACCCTGATACTAAAGATTCTTTTTACCTCTCACTGACACATCACATTCCCAAAAAATCCAAACACGCACCACCAAGATAGTAGAAAATGTCGTCTCAGTTAGCTGTACTTTACCATATCTTGTCAGCTAGATAAAAATTGCAGTGGGAAAATCAGGGTATTCTCAGGGTAACTTTCACATATCAAACAACACAAGATTTGCCTAGAACTGCTACAAAAGTGATTGTAAGCCAGCAGCAACCTTAATATCAGCAGGTGCACTGAAGAAGACAAGGCTGGTTGGCTAGTCTAACTGCAAACTTGAAGTCTGCAGGAGGGGAAAGAAATACCATCCACTTGCCCTTGGGGATATCAGAGGCCCTGAGTTGCAGTTTTAAAGACATCATTAAACCCTGAGCCTTCTGAAGACAACCACAAGTCACTGACTGGGAGTCTTCTCTAGCCTGTAGTCTTCATTGCCAACTATGAGAACTGAGGAATATATTTTTTTCTAGAAACTCAGAGCAACAGTTCAATTAGATATAGAACGGGCATTGAATAAAATGTACAGAATCAAGGACTACATATATTAGCTTAAGGAGGTCCCTGCAAAAATGTACCCATATAAACCTGTCTCTCAGCTGCATAATCAATAACATATTTTTTTTTTGTAATTACTTTCTGAAGACCAATTCACAACTTTTAAAATCCATTTTTACACTGATTAAAATGGTCAAGTCTAAGAGGATTCATTCTTTTACCACCACACATTCAGTTCATCTAGCAGATTCTCTTATACTTACCCTCTTTTCCATCCTCGCTACACTACTCAGTTGCCTGAAACAATCTCGGTCTCTCTTTTGCACGTTAATTAAAGTACAAGCATTGAACATGTAGCATCAGGATTGCTATAAATCATTGCCCTAGTTGAATTCATCTGGTAAAGCTGAAGATGTCTGTCAGTGGAAGAGCCAAATGGTGAGGTTTTAATATAAGGATTTCTCCTCAGGTTTATGCTATGAGCTTTAAAATACTGCTTGCTTTATTAAAATAGATACTGAAGTCCAGTTACAGTAACAACATCGTGTCTGACTCTAATGCTATCCTCAGCTCCAGACAATGGATGGGACAGAGGTCCTGCTCCAGTCTGTTAGAAGAATTTAATCACCATTAAAAGGCAAGCAGAGAATTGTAGCATTCAGTTGCTCAGTGTCGTTGTTCCAGTCTACACAGTGGAGAAGCAGCACATTTCTTTTAAGTAAAATATTGCTGGGAACTCACTGCTTCAGCAATTACCTCTGAAACACATTGTTTTCTCAAAGCCATTAACATGTCAGATCATGGCAGTGCTTGACATCCAAACACGCCTTGGAGGGCTGCAATTCAATTTAAGGATCACCTCCTCTGAGCAGGCCAACCTGCAAATTTCACAAAATCAGAGAGAAATTCTCAGGGCACACTTTGATCATGCTGCTTCCTAAATTAAAAACAAAACTGTAAGTGTTAAACATCTTTAACAAGACAATAAACCTCAGTCATAATCCAGGAAGGGTCCCTTAATGAGTAATGACATATGTTGTGAAGGCAGTTACCTCCTAATGTTCAATGCTAAAACAATACGATGGAATGGCACAGTGTTCAAAAGGGATGTATCACCACTAATGAGAGGATAATTTGAAGCTTCTCTTCTAAGAACCCCAGAAGAGACTTTCCATTGCTGCAGGATGGCAAAAGATGCAATATTCCATCTTATCACATCCTTTAAAGAGGAATGGGAAGTGACAATGTGATAGAACAAAAGCTGACACAGCGACAGAAAACAGCCTAGATCATTTGAAGAGTATCTAAAAGGGATACCTTCCTCTGCTCCCCAAGGTAAGTCTTGGTGCAAATCACTCATATCTCCTTACTCTTCTTTACTTCACCCAGCTGACCACTAATGGTGTATTAGACACAGCAGAGCACTGGCCTGAAAGGGAGCGTGGCATTGGTATCAGCCTGCCATGGAACACGCAAAATACTGCAAAAGAAGATGAGATAGGGGAGGAGACTGAGAAATCACAAGTGAGGGCCATGATCAAAAGTAGAAAAGGAATCAAACCCCTCTTTTATTTAAAACAAACAAGCAAACAAACCAAAACCTAACCAACAGAAAACCCTTCAAAGTTAAGTTTTGAAGTTCTTCCCCTCACTTCTTAGCACTATCTTCTGACATGCTACAGTTAGTCATTGTGTTTGGAAGATCATCATCTCTGCAGGGAAACACAGGGTGAAAGAGAGGAGTCTTGCTAATGACAAAGAGACCTTAATGGTAGTGGGGAAAGAAAAGAGCTTCCAAGTACAGTCTTGGTTTTGTTGGCAAGGTCTTTTGTAGGGTTGAGAAGAGCAGGGAGCAGCTGTTTGCCTTCCTATTCTTACTTAGAGATACACCTAGCCAGAGGAAAGCATTTTGAAGTGTGACTTAGTCACAAAACAGCATCCCCTGGCTCCAAGATGAACTGCTGCAAATTCAGGCAGGTTATTTAGTCCATGCTTCTTTTCCCTTCTGTAAAGTGTAACTAAACAGCAGCAATGACTTTTCCAGGTGATACAAATATTCAAGGCAATGACTTTGAAGTACCCTATAGATTGTTTTCCTTTATCTTTGTCCCCCTCCAGGAGATGAAGGTGTCTCTTTATTCTTGACTGTCTGACAGTGGGAAATTCCATGTCCAAGGTGTGAGTATAAAAACTCTGTTTTTAAACACTGAAAGTGATCTGCTCAGATTTTGTGGTTTGTTTTGATTTTGTTTTGTTGTTTGGGTGTGTGTTAACAACAAAAGCAAAAACACCTCAAACAAAAAAAATTCATGAAGCAAAACAACTAAGTTCACTAGAAATGCTCTAGCACTGCTGGAGTCTGACCTAAAACCACAAAGCTGAAGAAATCAGTTAAGGCCGTGCTATATTCTCAGCGCACTGTTCCAGGCACCTTGCTGGTAGTCGCAATACCAAGTACAGCACATCCCTGGAAGAGAATGGAAAATGGAAACTATAGCTATCAGGTAGAATTTCCCCACCTGTATCCATTTAAGATAAAACCTTCCTTAAATTATCTTCCAGATGTTCCTATTCAGTTTGAACACCAATTTAAATATGAAGTCGGGATTTAGTTTAGAATAAAAGCTTTCCTCGCTTACATATGCAGGTAATCTGATAACTGAAGGACTCTGTATCAATGGTTTAAACAACTACAGGCCACAATAAAAAACCACAAACACTCCAAAGCTCTTGAAGCATAAACAGAGCACTTTGTGGAAGATAAAGGTGGAAAGCATGCAAAGATGATGAGAATGCAAAAAGAAAAAGCTTTTTTCATTTTTTTGTTTTTTAAACTTAATTATTGTTTTTTAAGATAAAAATAATACAAAATATTCTGAGTTGTTCTCTTCAGTTTAAAGAATTGTCTTGTGAATACAAAGAGGTAGTAGATGCCCTCACAAAAGCTCATCTCATCTCTGCTCCACAGTATAACCTTCGGTAGAAAGAAATTTAAATAATATTCCTGTTGTGACAAAGATATGATACTCTGAAAATGAAAACAAACAGTCCCAGAAACAAAGGGCAAAATGCTTAACTTCACACTTCCTGACTTGTCAGTTTGATACAACTTCAACATTGCAAGCACAAACGTTGAGCAAAAGGGAAAAAAGTTTATTTCAGAGATGTTTCTTGCAGAAAAAAATGAGCAGTTAATGAAGAAAATAATTATGAAGTTAGAAATTTCTAAGAATTTAATAAGAAATGTAAATATTTACTGGGTTTACTGAACATATGTGATAGGCTTGGTTCTGGTTCACACATGGCTTTCCAACTCTGGATTTGTCATGTGCAATTTAGAGAGTGACAGACACTCTTTATAAGCAGAATTATCAGAGAAAAAGACAGTTGACATGATAATTTTGCACACCAGTTCTTTATGTGAAAAGTTGTTAGCAAAGTCCACAGAACCAATTAATTCCCGCGCATTCTATTACTAGAGTTTTTACAGAATTCTAATGAGTTTGTCTCCTGTCTGAAGTGGCTAGCATTCGCTAAAGCAGCACACTGCTGGCATCTCTTTAGTCACTAATTCCTTGCTCTGCAAGACAGTTTTGCATACTGACAGGAGAGACAGTCAAAACGGGCTTCCTACTTTCACTATCTGATTGAAGGCAGGGGAGCCAAACATGCTTCTCTGCCGGTGAAGGAACACATGGCTGGGAAAGGATAGGGGATTCAACCAAAGACAACAGACACTCAAGTCAAAGCCTCATTATGATTTCATTAGCACTCATGCAAAATTTTCATTCCCTGTCCAGCACCTTTTTTACTTTGGTATGTTTGTTTATTGGTTGCTTTTCTGTTTGTTTTTGAAGGCTTCTCTTCAGAGATTTTAAAGAACAGCTGCTGGAGACCACTTCTAAATGCTTCTTGCATTACTGAAAAAGCCCTGATTTGGTGACAGAGTAGTATTTAATAATCATCGATATGAAATGTGTAACTCAGCCCTCCTCCCTTGACCCTTCCCCTCATGTAAAGACATATGCAAATTAAATGAATAACAATCAATTTGTGATGTTGCCATTTGCTGAAGCAGGCATTACTCGTTTCTACCTGATTGTTCCTTCATCCAAATCAAGGGAACTGCTTCCAAAGACAATGACAACTTGACACTACATTGCAAAAGTTAGACAGGCATCAGAGCTTGGTGAACCTGCACTGTTATTTACTAAATTACATTTTTCCTTCTACAGCACCCCTGAGCTCTACAGAGAAGGTCTTACAGATTAAGACTCAGCTAGTGTAATAGCCTGTCCCCAGCAGTGGTGAGTAGCTTACACCTGTGGAAGAGCCTAAGAAACAGCATACTATGTAAAGATTCTTCTCCCAAATTCTTTCCCACCTTCCAATATTTAGTAGGCTAATATTTAGAAGGCTTCTTGAGTCCAAGGCCACATGTACTGATGTGAGAAGTTCTATAGCTCGCTCTTTCTGTCAGTTTTGTAAAAGGTAAACAATAGCTTCATCCAATGCCCTCCAGATTGTTCACGGAAAGCAACAGTGCAAAATCAATCTTTTTCTGAACCTCGCTCTGACACTCTATCACATCTGCTCTGATGCCTTTTCCTAGCTCTCTGGCTTTTTCTCACAGTGGAACACTGCAAGACACCTGTCCATTGTTGGTGTCATTTGCTAGTTCTATTTCCAGTTCTGTTATGTTCTTTTTGGACAGGGGGTCTAGAACTGCATAATATTTACTGTGCAGGAGGCCACAGACTTTTGTGGCAACCCTTCTCACTTTGCTGTCTTTCTTTCCCAAGAGTTTCAAGCAGTTGGATTCATTTTTCTGGCTTCCATCAAGTGCCAATTTGACATTTCCACAGATGTACCTATGATAGCTTCAACATCTTGGCAATGTCAAGCAGCTCGGAAACTTACATTTTTTTTATGTGGAGTTAGGGTTGCTTTTTTTCTTAAATGCATCACTTAGCATTTATTTACATTGACTTTCATTTGCTGTTTTAATGCCTACTCAGTCTCATAAGGCTTGTTTGCTTGTTTCCATCTTCATGGTTATGTCACTTCTCTTTACCCGTGTAACTCGGTAGATCAAAAGAAATCTTTTTCAGTCACCTTTCCTGACTTTGCTAGACTCCTTTAGCCTCTTATTCTCCTAAAACAAGCCAACACCGAAAAGGCCTAACCTAAGATGAGCGTAGAGATAAGCATGTAAACCGTCAGTGACCTTCATGTAATAGCCATTCAACAAACCTTTTGCTAGAATGACAGTCTGTGCTTTTTCTTGAAGAAAAACAACAACCTCATGGGCAGATGTAATGCAATGCCATCTCAGAAACCTCTCTGATGCAGGACATAACTTCCTACACAACTCCCTAGCACTTCTCACATGCAGACTCCAAACCACCAGATAACAGCAAGAGTCACTACACTTACATACTCAGATGGTGTTTGTAAAGTAAATGCAATCATATGGGAAGCCAGTGGCAACACTGGAAACACAATCCAGACCATCAAATTTCCAGCCCTATGTCCTGCCTTCTCCAAAACTGCCAAGAAGGGCAAATCTGTGACTCTCTGTGCCCAAGCCTAGCGCATCACTTCTACCATCTGTCTCAAAACACACTCCAGCATGATACTACAGGCAACTGGGATTATAGATTAAGGATAAATTGATGAAGAAAGTATCAAGAAAGCAAATATGAAGAACTCCCATTTCTATTATGTATGGAATTACAGAAAGCATATCAGAATCTTCTCATGTAACAGCTCAGGAAGGCTCATTCATTAATTAAGACTAAGAACCTCATTTATTTTCAGTCTTCTAAACCTCTGCATGTAAAAAGGGCCGGTGATTGTTTGAAGATTTTTGGGGTTTTTTAATATATTTTGACAGACCTCCGTAAAATTGAACTGGAAGCAAATCTGTGACATGTTCTCCAGTTAAACATTTCAAATAAAGCATGATTTTGAAACAAACTTGTGAGAACATTAACTATCATGATGAAGAATCTACCAGGCGTTCCAAAATTGCAGGAAAATATGGACATGAATGAGACTAATACAGTTTAAATAAAAGAGACCTTGGTTCCCTTCTCCCATTCCAGAACATACCCTAATCTCAGTTTTCTTCCTGAAGTCTGGCATGGTGTAAAAACCAAACGTTGCATTTATTGTGCATCATCACTTAAATAATTTATCGTGTATTCCTAATTAAAATTACAACAGGCCAAAAACCAAACACTAAATTCTACCCGTGTAAGAGGTCCCCGCTTCTCTCCATAGGACTAATGTGCATAAAGGCTTCCCAGAGTTACATTAATTCTTCTAAGACAACATGAGGAGGTGCAGCTGAGAAAGAAATGATTGAGTTTAAAAACTGCAATACCTAGGATTTGGGATGATTATGTGAAATTCAGACTACAAAGTCAAATCATTGACCAAAAGGTCTCCATCTCTGTCTTACTCTTTTGTTTGTTAGTTGGCTTTTTTCTGGTCTCCTGATTCCCCAGTTTCCTCAATGACTGTCCTACTTCAAGCAGGGGAGAGTAACATCTTTTTTCACTGCGTGGTGTACAGCATTCACCCCTCTCCCAAGTGGAAAAACTGCAGGGGGGCTTAAACACTCACAGAGGCAGAAAAAAGGACAAGAAAACTGTCTTTGTTCCAGGCAGACAGTACGAGGTCACGTTACTATGGCAGCATGAACCATTTCCCCTCATTCTAGCCAGTAGTTCAACTTTGCTCATAGTTTATTCCCTGGGAAGCCTAATACAGAGTTCAGGTTTGTGTATGTGGGGTTAGAGGTCAACAGCAATATGACAAAGGCCTAGTCAGAAGAAAAGAAAGCTATGATATAGGGGAATCAAAGAGTCGGTTCACCCAATCATTGGGGGCTGGCTCGGACAGAGAGGTTAGGATTCATCCCCTCACTTTAGCCTAAAGTTCCTGATTTAGCTATTTTGTGCTCAGCATACAGAAAGCCTGAATGGTGAACCATAAAAATGACACTGGAGCAAATAGGAAAAGATGAGAAGATGGTGCCAAAATAAAAACTATGGATCATGTGCCTAGGGCTGTGTTGTATTTTCTAGCTAAATTACTGTTACATTTACAGGCATCTTAGATTAATGCAGTTATTTTTCCTGCATCATTTCTTACAATTGTGAATAACATACTGATGGGACATAACCTCTCCACACAGAGGCTGCAAGAATGGAAGCGTTTCTGAACAAACATGTCTAAGTCTGTGCATGCACTTGTGTGTGGCAAATGCTCCAGTAAAAAGGGACAAGTGTAAACTTTAAAATCATTTTAAAAGAGCAAGAGGTAAAACCCGAATGCAAATTAAAACACTAATTTCATAAACCTTAGAAGACCAAAAAAAAAAAAAAAAAAAAGATTGGCTTTATTTCACTTGTATGCCCAGGTACTCAATTTCTGTTTAGTTTACCATATTCTTTTGCCATCCAACTTCTACTTTGCTTTTTTTCTCATATCCCAAAGAAAAGGTTTCAGAAAAATGAGTGCATAAGTAACGTTTCCTTAGGCAAATAATCGAGAAGAGCCGAGATCAACAGATGAACACCACAGGTGGATGGATGTGTAATATTTCTTCCTGTTACCATGGTCCTATTCTACTTGCTGGATTTGGATTACGTTATTAAAATGTCATTTCCTAAAACTCAGTATTTTAGGCTTTCTTTATGGATTATTTTAATTTTCATTTAGACAAGAAAAATTACTGTTTTGCTCTGAAAAAAAGGGATCTTTCTGAGGAGAAAAGTGGCTTAAATTTAAAAGCCACTTAAAACCCAAAGTGTGCTGCTCCTCTTTTAACTGAAAAATGATCTCAGTAAAAGCTACAGTATTTTTGTGGGGAATTTTTGCGAGGATCTCCCATGGGAAAAAAATGAAAAAAGCGGGCAACTGTATTCTATATATTCACAGGCATTAGTCCAAACCAAAAGATTTACTTGCTCTCTTACACAGGGCTACAAATATTTTCATCATCAAAAGATGGTCCAGAATCTCTTCTAAGTCCAGCAGCATGTCACTGAATACTTCTAATGATGAAGAGAATCCTGCTAATGTGCCAAATACGGGAGAACACCATAATGGCATATCCTTAACTAATGGCCTATGGACAGTGCTCTATTTCTGGACAAGGGGGAATTGCTGCTACGTTACACTAAGAAACATTTCCAATTAAGGAGAAAAGTAATGTAAGACAAATTAAATATAGTAAACAGCTGCTGTTGAAAAGCACTAAATTTATTACAATAAGACACTGCAGAACTGCCCACTTACAGTGAAACATTGATTTAAAAGACCACTCCAGTCTCACTGGAGCTCTGATACTTAAGTGATATTCAGGCCTTTCAGCAGCTCACATGACAAGGGCTTCTTCCACCCATCCCCCAATATTGCTCCTTTAATATGTGACAATAAGACTCGCATACATGAAGGCATTCACTGCATAGCTTAAATTAAGCCATTTAACCTCTACTGAAATCCCATCAAGAAAAATCAATCCAGACTGGACTTTGTACTAGAGCAACTAAAACACGATTGGTAGCTGAGTTAGAAAGCCTAAAGTTATATCAGGTACATCTACGCTGTACTGTAATAATTTTTGCGATTACAGGGTAGACATCCGTAGCCTCTGGAGATTCACTGTTAAGGTCTCAGGAAAAACCTGTCCAATGCTTTTCTGTAACAGATGAATGCAGATCGCAATCGGGGACTTTCCCAGAGAGAAAGGTGCAAATGAGTAAACTGACATAATTCATGGAAAAACCTAACATGCACACCTTATTTCCTTACTTGTAATCTTTAAACTGATTTGTCTTCTCCTGTTAGAAAGGGAGTTGGCAGCTAAAGAGATTTACAGATATCATTCTTCTTGCCCTGAACGAGATAGGGTGCTATAGGATGAAAGCATCCTGTAGCCTCTCCCACAAGGGAGCACCACAATTATAAAGGGAAAAGGAAACGCATCCCTGCTTCAAGCAGAGGACTGATATTCTCATTTACAGCTCAGCTGCATTCTCAGATGGTGTAAGACGGTTGCCTGTTATAGTCATTGTTGCACCTCAGTTTAGTGGGAGGGCAAGCCCGTAGGAAGAACGGGGTGCGTTGAGCTTTAGTGACCTTAGTCAGTCACTGTGTTCACATGGCACCTTCTTTCATTCTCTTATCTGGAAAAGAACAGCTCACTTGGTAGGCACCTACAACAATCATCTAGTCCAAGTGATGTTATTCGTAAGCAGAGATGACAAGAGTAAAGCCTCATTTCAGTAGACTAGTAAGGAGAGCAAATTGCTCTGTGGAACTGATGGTGCGAGGAATGGGTGGTGTTAACAGCAGAGAATTTTCAACTCTTAAGTGCATAATGAAATTAATCAGACCATTGAGTTTACTTAGAATTAAGCAAATTCAATTGTCTAAGAAATGCTTGCATTCAAACAGTACCAACAGCCATTGCAAGGCTAGCATAACAAACTCTTTAGGACACATGTATTTGTAAGACTAAAACGCATCTTAAGGAGTCAATTGGCAAGAGATTTTATGTTACACTTAGATATCTTAGTAGGTATTGAAATATTTTTGGCTATAGCCCTTAATTCAAACTTACAAATTGTAAACACGGGAAAGATTCAAACATATGCATCTGTAAAAGAAACTAGTTTTCTTAATTGTCTATTGGAAGCTGCTAACTAATTTTCATTTTTCAAGCAGACAAATACCGAAACTTGAATTCTTAAGGATGTTTTATCAGTTTCTGTAGTTACTAAATGCATAACAGAAGGATTAAATTGGCTGAAACACTGTCTGCGTTTTAAATCTCTATCTGGTGGAGGCATAAACCAAAGATAATTGATGTGGGTCTGGGGCCAAATTATCTTCAGAAAGATCAGATTTATTTACTGAACATGCCAGATGCACAGAAGTCAGCAAGAAGCATTTATTGATTAGCCATTGACAGGACTGTGTCACCCACGTGCACCATATTATTGATTAGGTTTACTTGGTCAATGTGCATCTCTAAGATATTCTCTCCTACAAGTGAGCAGCAGAATGGCTTTTGGGGAGAAACACGACTGAAGAATATCAAAGATATAGAAAGTAACCATGACAAAGGGCCCAAGGGCAGCTGTGCTCAATTCCTAGACTGAGAGAAGGGATAATCCACTAATCCTGAACATAGTGGGGGAGAGCAAGTCTGCCACCCAAGCTGAGTTCCAGAGATTTCTGTACAAATAAAGAAGCATCTTCCCCTTTGACATCAGATGTCACGGGTGTTTTGTCTGCATTGGCTGGGAGTAGTAGTTCTTTATATTATGATCATTCTTACCTACTGCAGGATGAGTCTGCTGTTCCACATCACTGAGAAGGATGTACTTTCAATTTCTCTCTAATTTAGCAGAACGCAAGATTTAAGGAAATGAAGCAAACTGGTACTCTTAGGAGAATGCTTTAATCTTTTTGTTGCATTTGGAAGTGGCTTTTCTATGCTGTACTTTTAAAGTAAATTATGGCAACCTGATCTGTTCTTAAGGATGGGCAAAGTGTGCCCTTTACCTAAAATGTGTGTTAAACAATTGAGATAAGAATCTGCTTTGGTCATTGCTACAAGTGCAAAAATATCTTCACCTACTCTGCTAGCTTTGAGGTAACTAATGAAGAAATTTACTCTCTTCGGGGGGGCACTGCTCAGTCCTATGTCTGTGCTACAGTTCCGCAGAGACAGACTTAGTTACACAGTAGTATTAAGTATTCCCCTATTAAAAGCTAAACTTTTAGGTTCTCAGGCAATTGTCCACATCTTTTAGGTGGCCTGACTCATTAACCACCTGTAAAAGCTGCGTATCAGGTGTATTCAATTTAAGGAATTAGTACTTAATCAGGACTGTCAGAAGGGAAGCTCATCAAAGACCTGTGTTTTTTATTAGCAGTAAAAGCCTTTTTTCCTAGAGAAATAGCTCTCCCCACCCCCTTTGTCTTTTTAAAAAACAAGCATCACCCATGCTTCATGCTTCCACCACCTGCAGGCTGTCCTGGCAACTGACCAAGAGTCTGAGGGTTGCATTTCATTTGCATAAATCAGAGCTGATTACAGTTACTTTCCTCATTAATACACTGAGTACTGATTAATAATCGGCAATGCACAGAAAGTCCTGATGCATTTGTAGGGGTCTGAACGCATACCTGATGCCAAAAATGTTTCCGAAAACGAAACTCCTGCTCCAGAGCCCTCATTCTCTACACACAAAGAACAACCAATCTACATCATAATGCAGTCTTTGTTCCGAAAGAAAGAGAAAGACCCGGTAGCTCCTTTAGTTTCTACAGGACACATTTTAAACACCCGAGGGGAACGATATATGAGCTACTTTCCCGATCCCTGTCTGGTTTCATACAGATGCTTCTGCTGTTGACACCCCTCACTGCTATGTCACAGGTCCCGTGACCCGGATCTCTGCACTTGCATTCAGCAAGAAAACACCAGTCAAGTCTAAGAGGGGTAAACTGTTTCCTTCCTGCCTGTACTGGACAGGTGCAAGAAGCTTATTCAACACAGCACATCTCTCATTTCAGTATGACTACATACATTATCTACCAGCATATTTATTGCTTACATAAGATGTGAGTTATTCACATGGAAAATTGATTTATCTATCAGATAATTAGTAAACTTCAATAACTGCAAAAACCTCTTAGCAATCAGTTGACAGTCCATTAACATACAGTAACTGTCTTATCAAATCTCAATTAAATACCTGTTGGAGTTAATTAAAACCCACATGTAGGATTCCACAATTCCTAGGGAAGCTACATTATAGTTCAACAATAAGAAGCCTGGAACTGAGTTGCTTGCTCAGTCCTACTGCACTGAGTTGCTCCAGTTTAATAAGGACAGCACTATGTTTCAGATTCTAACACTTAATGATTATGTGAAAACATGACATGAAAAGCATTAATTAAAAAAAAAACATGAGATGCTCTAAGACTCTCAGCTGCAAACCCTTTTTTCCTTACACGTGTGAAGTTCATGCATGGGCTTTTGGATTACCTCAATTCCTTCAACTCACTGTGGCTAATGTCAGTTGTGTCTTAAAAACAGTGGGCCAAATTATCAATCAAAAATCTCACCGATTTCACTAAGAATTTTGCATGAGCAAAATAATACTTAAGTGCAAATTTAGTAGTTTCATGCCCGATATATGTGAAACGTGAACCTGACCTTGGCATTTCTGAGGAATTTTAGAATTCAGGAAAATAAGGATGAAAACACTGGAGTGGAGAAGCAAAAGGCAATTCTGGCTCTTAACGCACATGGTCACAGAACAGATAAGAATTGTAAGAAAGGAGGATTTAAGTCTCATAGCATTAACATAAGAAATTTAGGACCTGCTCTCTCACCATAGTTACAGAGGGAAGCACATCCACTACTGCTCAAGGAAACCCAGTGCTCATAATTCCTGAGCTGCCAAGGGCCTGCTCTTTTCCTGAGTCACTCTCTATGAGTCCAGTGAAGCTCAGTGTTACACAATCTAATGCAACCCGGTATGACACTGACACACAGTGCATTGTGGCCTGATTTGCCTCAACACACAGTGACAAAGATGCAGGCAGTGAGAAGTCAAATCTCTTTCACTTCCTGAAGCATCCTCAATGAGAAATAAAAAATAGAAAGGAAGACCTCCATAGGCCATCTCTCCCTTCCTCTCTCTGATGACACCAGCTTTTACAAAGAAAGCTTCAGAACAGAGCATGGAATCTTGCACAGGGAAGCAGGGATTCATGCTTGACACAGGCTTGCCTTTTCATCGAACTACACCTGTGAAACGCTTCCTCAGGTCTATGTTAGATTACATGCACAGCACACCATGTTAGGTCACATGCACACGTGCAAAAATTAATGCCTGTGTAGTCAACAAAGACAATATTGCCTTCATTACATAGCATATTCTGTAAAATATATTAAGTGACATGATCAATCCCCAGAGTTCACAGTCTACAAAAATAAAACTCCCTTGCTGCACAAGAGAAGAGAGTACTTACAAGCAAGACACACCTCTGGAGGCTAGAAGACACAATAATAAGCTGTCTATATCTAGAGCAGACAATCTAGACTAGATCAGCAATGCCAAATTGATCAGAGAACTTGTAACAAGTGCAGCAAGTCTATAATGGCTCTTGTGTTACATCACATCTTTAAAAGTGACGCTATACTTTTATGTAGAGGGACAAATGATGACTAACCCACCATGCTCTTTTGTATTCATTCTAATGAAATTATCTGGAACTAACAATGGTTTGGTCTAAATTTGTCCCCTTCCTGAGACTTATCTTGCTGGCTTCTGCTAAATTAGAAGCATCTTCTGTATGATCAGACAAAAGATAAATTATTCATAGAACTTCCAAAACAGTGGACAGAATAAATTATACTTAGGTTTTGCTTCTACTCAGCCCACCCAAAGATGGTCTTAAAATTACAAAACAAACAAAACCCCTCAACCCTAACCTTTTCCTGTGCAACAGACAAAAATGCAAACATTTAGTACTTCTGTTTCAACGGCATCACATGAACAACTCTGAGCAAGTACAAGATCCTTTAAAATGGAAATCAAAATTGCATCATAGCACTCTCATTTGTGCATGTTACTGTTTATTCCAAAGTAAGCCAAAGTCAGAACAAAGTCAGATCACAGAAAATATCAACAGTAAGAATTTGGAAATCTACTCCCTTGTTGTTGACCTAGCTTTATAGCATTCAGGACTTCTCTTCTACATACAGTAATTTTCTGAACACCTAAGCATATGTATAAAAGTGAAATCAAATGACTGCCTCAGACTTGACAGAACTGCTGAACTAAGAACCATGAATTGTCCTCTACTAAAGGGCATCACCTTGAGAAGATAAAGCTTTGTAAATGTTGCTCTAAAAGTTAGTATTCTCTGCTACTAGCTATTTATATATATATATATTCATAGAGGAGGAAGTGACAATCTTCAAAGAATAATGTAGCCTAACCACATTTTCTGTGACCTTAACAAAAACTAGAAATCAGCACTCTGTTGGCAGAAATATAGGTTTATCCATATCAAGGTATTAATGTGTATCTAAAAAGGGACCCTGTTTTTGAAAATAGCTAAATAAATACTAAAAAGGACAACAAACCTCCAATCAGACAGAAAATACTGGTCTAAGAGTGAGGGGCAATGCTCACAGTAATCTAGGGACGTTCAGGTTATAATGAGAGCGCATGATGTATTATTTGTGACTTAACTTATTTTAGTCTGAGGTCCCTGAATAATTAACCTGCTTTGTTTCAATTCATTTAAATGTCCATATTCTACTGCTTATAAAATTGGAATGTGTTCTGCAAAATAAACTGTCACAATGCTTCCAGAGCTGTCCAGAGACTGATATGAAAAATATTATTTATGATTATTGCTAGGATTCAAGTATTTTGCTCAAAACAAAAATTAACATTGCTTTGTTAAAAATAATACATTTGAGAGCAAGTATTTTAACCCGTTTACAAAAGAGTACAATTTTATGTTTTTATACCAATAAAAATCTCAAATAAAACAGATCAACTTATTTTACAAAATTATCTCTATTTAGAAATTGAGTAAGTGGTTTAAAATTAATAAATTATTGTACAATATCAAATCACAACATATAAAGATTTGAGCGCAGCTAATTACTGCAATTCATGATCACTGATACCGTGTGACTGAAAAGGTGCTATGCTTATGTAAACAGAAACTACGGCAATGGGTATATATACATTTGCACAATCAACTTTTCCAGTTGCAGCACGAATAGTAATGAAAATCTCTAGCATTTAACTTGGTGTTACTATCCTATTATTTAAACCATGCCTTTCCAATTCTACTATTCTTCTTCATAGCTGCATGTCTGGAACACAAACCTGTTTCCCTAACTATTAAGGAATATTACCATTGCTGGAAATTCATTTGTCATTTTACAAATCTTTTCAAAGGAAGAAATAACACATTGTATCAGTGAAAGAAAATAAGACAAAACCAAAAATAGTATACTCCTTGCTCCCACAGGGACAAACCAAGCAGTATTTACCTCTGACATGATAAACAAAAGATCAGAAAGCATTAGTACTGATGGCTCTCTAAATCAGTTTATTTGTTAAGAGAGGATCATGGTAGAATCACAGGAAAATTGTATTCGCTTTCACCTGCCAATTTTTGAGGAATTTTTAACTGATTTTTTTTTAAACTCTGTTTATGGAACAGTGTATGATGGCAGCAACTGTGCAATCACCATCATCATCTTTTTCCATTATTGCCAGGATTTCTTCTGGGGAATCATTAACAGTCTCCTGTGCAGAAGCAACTAAGGCAGATTCCACAGGGATAATTTTCAATGACAGCTACATTTTAAGAGCAGAGTAAAAGTATATCCAGCAGAAGAGCCTTCCTTCCAAAAGGAACACACAAGTATCTTTACGTAGCATTCAAGTCAAGGAGACCTTGGGCAGAGCAGACTAAATATCCATTTCTTAATATTCACTTCTCTCCAGCTGTGGATCAAAGGCAGGATAAGAATACCTAAAGCGCAGCACAGACCAGGCAATAGGGATGCGTCAGGATGCTTGAGAATCGGCGACATGCCTGTACACCTAAGCATGTAATTTTTCTAGTATGGAGTACACAACGTAGGTTATGCCAAACTACCTTCTGTTTACAAACAATGGCTCATCATTTGCTGATCAGTAACTGTCAATGCATTTTTACCTTGCTGATTTTTATTACTAATGTAGTTATCAAGGACTCGGCTAGTTTACGCTGTTACAGTGATTGCAGGACCATTCTGGGTAATAACAGTGAGCTGCCCTAAAACCCAGTTTCTTCCCCATCTACTTATGTCAGAAAGACTACTGACTGCTGACACTGCCACAGCCTCCGGAACACACATCCAGGAAATGGCCTACTTCGGTGCAAATCACTGCAAACACTGAAAACAGCTGTGGTTGCACTAAAAGGACTGATTTTAAAGATTAAATATGCTTGACAAAACAAGGAATACACAAGATTTGCATACAGACTAGCTATTTGTACAAATGGCTCTTAATGAGTAATACTGATAACAGTCATAGCGATAAATTGGATAAAGATATATCCATGGTATGAAGTATACAGAAAAGGAGTAACTTGCAGGGAAGAAGCTTTAAAGAACTTAAAAATCTTTAAAAAGCCTTGCCTGCCTCTATAATTTTTTCGTTTCACATTGCACAAAGCTGAAGAGTTGCAGTGAGATCTTCTCGAGAGCATTTGCTTGGACACCTTCTACAGCCCATGCCCAGCATTTGACGCATAGGAATTTTTATCATGTTAGGCATCTCTATTTCTTATCTTCTTATTTAATATACCATGGCAACAACTTATTACAGCCCATTTTATCATCTGAAAAAAAATCACAGACAAAATTCATCGCTTTGTAAGAAACCTGCTTGAATCTCCCAAGGGAACTGAGTAGCCAACAGTACTAACACTTCTAGTCAAAAAGGAGTCTGGGCATATCAAGTAATCCCTTCTTTCTGACTAACAGAGGCCTCACAGGAAGCCTCATAGAGTCTGGTGACGTGCTCTGCATGGCTGTGAAACTATGGATGAGGTGAAATGGGACACATCTGCTAAGAGTGCTCGTAACACAGCTCTGGGGAAATTACACACAGTACTTTCTTGGTGACACTGCACTGGCATGATCTCATTCTGCTTGTCTGGTATCACAGAATTACAAACACAAACTCCATTTTCTAAGGTCCTGTGATGCACTGGAATGGAAGAGATGCCTCCTGAGCTGATTTTCACTAATTGCATGCATTTTAAACTTAAATGGAAGTGAGAACAACTGCACACAAAAACAGGGCACATTTTCACTTCTAGTACAAGCATGTCCTTTCACAAATTTGTTTATAACCAGCTTGATTAAAAACAAAATTTGAGACAGAAAATGTTCTTGAATTACAATACTCCCAAATTAGAATCATGGGATGTTTCCTTATGGCACAGCAAAGAAAACAGCCTAAAGTCTATCTAACCAAGACTAGCTTGGCTAAAAGGGTGAGCATCAGGGAGGTCAAGGTGAGAACATACTTTAAACACCTGCAGATACTCACAAGAAGTGGAAGATTATTCTGGCATTCTGTTCTCTTGAGAACCTCTCGGGTGAGTATTCTCTACAAAGTACATTTTTGTATTACAAACTTACGTGATTTCTGAAAACTGCACTGATGCTACACAGGCAAAACCCGCACCCTCAAATCCCTGTCCTGCACGATCAGTTCTAATGGGTACAGTGTATTTCACTTCAGTTAGTGTATTAAAGAAATCTAAGCTCAGTAGAATCTTAGGTTTCTTTCCTGCAATGACAGATGATTAATAAACAGAAATATTCAAAACCAAATGAAAAAATATGTGGTTGTGTAAAACCATACAACACAGCCTTGAATTCATCACAGATGGACACAAGGTCTTCTCACAGCACTTGCAATTTAATTACAATTCAACACTGTGGAAGAAAATTCCCCAAATAAAGGATGCAAAGATTACAATCTAAATACAATGTTGTTAGTTGAAAGAACTGAATGTAGAGTATTGAATGTTCAAAATTGTGTTGAATTAGATAAGCAAATCCCATGTAGACTTTGTTAATGATTCATAATCAGCTAATAAGCTCATCTCTAGTAGAATAATGATCCATGGACCTGTTAGCTCATTTATCACTATGTTTTACAACACCGGCAAAGAAACTAATTAAATCCCAGCATCATTACACAGAATTCCTTTTAATAGAGATACAATGATGCACTAGAGGCTACAGATTACTCTGCAAATTGTACTAAGAGATTCTGGACAGCGAGTTTTAATTAACATGTTAGCAAGAAGCTTCTCACTTAAATAACAACTAAGTAGGAAACATCTGCACACTCAAAAACATTACAGGATGGGGAGAGTAAGGAAAGGAGCATTATGTTAGGTACTGAAATTGCAGACTTTTTCTATCTGCAGTAAAAATTTGTTGCGAACAGCAACTGCCTGCATTTGTTATCCCACACAAATCAGAAGACAGAACTCTCGCTCCAGATTGGGGTTGAAGGTGTTGGTATAGGGGCATATATATATTAAAAAAAAAAAAAAAAGAAAGTCTGCAGCACTGTCACTAGGCCAGTGCAGCTGGAGCATCTCACAAAATATGGCAAGGGTTCATCCGGCAGAGCACAATAAGTTATCTCATTTTGCTCATTGTGGGAGAGAAGACAGATGGGTAACTGTCCATAAGAACTGTTCCTTGCTATGCAAGCAAGAGAAAGAGAGTACCTACCACCCCCCCATCCCCCCGAAGAAATAAAGGAAGAACTTAGAGATAGTACAAAATGAAGAAAGAGGGAAATAATTTTAATAGTCCACCAATACTGGTAGTCAAAGGAAAGACAGCTCTATAGTGGGAAAACAACAGAAAGCTGTCACTATTACTCACTGTTCACCTGAACATCCCAATGTAGAGTAAGAAGCATGCACAAATTCTGCAGTAAATCTGAGACAAGAAGTGGTATTTGCATGTGTTTTTCAAATATGTATCTAAAGGAATACGCAGCCCCAAAATGGTGAATAGATGCTATAACTATTGAGAAAATAATCAAATAGGCAAAACTCCCTATAAAAATAACCCAAGCTTTGTTGGTTTTTACCTCTTTTCTTCCTGAGAATCGTTATTAAACAGAGAAGCACAGAGATACATCCGAAAAGGTTTAACAGGTCAGGCAAGCCAGACAATTTTGTCATACAGTTTGCAACGTGGGAGAATGAGTCACTGAAAACACAGCTCTCCAGAAGAAATACCAATTCATGTTATAAATTAATATACAACGTACAAATGTATCAGAATGTTGTGTATCTTATATGCTCTTTTAATTGGAAATTATTTAGGAGGTTTGCATCGATAAATGCTTTTGGTTTAATTATTTTTGGTTTACATGAAAAGAAGCAAAAAGATTTTTCTGCCTAAAGAAATTGCACAAAGTTGAGGAACTTTCCACAAATTGAAAAAGCAAGAAAGCTGGTTTTCTGTTTTGTAGGTGTGTGTAATACGCAGTTGAGAGCATCAGATATGCTAATTCTAAAGCCATAAGCATGGACCAGGTTTTGAAGCCTCTGTAAATAACAATAGTCACAGGTATCTACAGGCATTTTTGTGCTAAATGGGTACTGGCAGTTGAAGTATATTATACCTAAACTGATCTAACTACAGATTGCCATTAAAACAGATTGTGCTGCTCTTCTTGGACTCTGAATCTGCATTGCCTTGTTTTCTATACCAATTTTTGCATGATGACACAATCAACTGGACTATATCACTGATCTCATGGGAAAATAATCTCCCAGGATCAAACCCAGAAAGGGCTAAAAACCTTTGGCTACATATGGCAGGCAGAAAACTAGAAAACTTATTTGGCAGCAGTATGCAGTTAGACTGGACTGCAAAGTGCATGTTAGTTCCTAGACTGTGACTGAATTAGGGTAAAAAGCATATAGGGAGACATACTGGTTAAATTGTCCCATTCCTTTTGGAAACCTATTTTAAGATAGATTGTCTTACCTTCGGGATGTATCCTTCTCTCTCCTAACCAGAACTCTACCTGAGTTAGGCATAATGCCTAATTTTCAGATGTTAAAATCAGAAGAGATAAACCCCATTCCAGTTACTTATAAATCCTGATTATTATGACCAAGGGAAACACTATTTTTTCCAGTTAATATTTCCTCTTTTATAAATTAACAGTTTGAAAATATTTCAAAATATAAAAAGCTTGTCACTGTCACTTTTTCTTCTCAGAGTTGAATTAATGGGAAACAAAGAGTGAAGAGGAAAAATCTAGGTTTGAGTTGGTTCTGTTTTAAAATGACTTCTCAAAGGACTTTTAGAGGAATTTATTACTTGACTGTAGCATTCAAAGAAAGTGCCCATCAGAACAACTGGTCACTCCAGCAGGATCACCAATTTCTTACTGATTTTTCTGAGGGTTGTTTGGTTGGTTTGTTGGTTTTTGTTTTGTGTTTTGGTTTGTTTTGTTTTGTTTTGGTTTGTTTGTTTGGTTTTTTTTGTTTTGTTTTTTTTTGTCTAATGAAACGTAGTTAGACTCTGATGGTGCCATTATCACATAGTAAAACACAACAATGTTGTAAACATCCATTAGCCATTACAGTTCTCATTAGCCCCCTGAAACAACTCATTACTGTCCTTAGACGTGACAGAAAAGTACAGTAAATGAGATAAAACTATAAATATATACATTGTGTGCAAAACCAGGGCTTCCATCATCATGTTCCACACAGTGACAATCAGCAGGTTAAATATATTTATTTCTTGCAGAAGGTGTAAGATGCAATGCTTCAAGCCAGAGCGTAGAAAGATGCTATGTGAGAAACTAACGGAGACATCAAGACATTTCATTTATATGGTAGGGACATTTCATTTACATGGTACCATAGGTTCATCTGAAACTCAGGCTGCTATGAACTGTCACAGTTGTTTAGTCAAGGCTAAATTTTATAAAACATATTGATTTAACTTAAACTGTTCTAACAGGAAAGCATAAATTGGATTTTTGCCATTCCTTGTACAGTGGGATCTATTTTGAATGTGTAACATGGTTTAAAAGACATTTTTAAAGTACCACCCATGTTTGAGAATAGTCTTATCTCATGTGGGGGCACACAATTCCTGTACCTTGTCCACTACCAAGTCTCTTGCAACAGCGTGGGCTCTAGCAACAGTCAGCTTACCATAGTATGAGGCAAGTCCTGATTCAAAAGTAAAGATGCATTCATTCTAAATCATTTTAACAGTAGATACTCCAACAGTAATAGAACAAAAAGTGTTCAAAAAATACTGTGACCTTACTGCCCCCTATTCTGAAGCTTAGAAAATTACAACTTCCCCCGAACTATACATTCTGAATGATTCAGCAAGGACAGGAAGAATTCCTCTGAAAATGAAATGACAGTGCGGATGTAGTTTTTCTTAGTTCCATAATATTGCCATTCCTACATGCTATCTGTATTCCCTGATGTAGAGGCCTGGGGACACTTTATGCAGAAAGCACTGTGGGGAATGAGCTCATTTTTATACTGAACTAGTCTTCGTAACTCTTTGGAAAAATAGGTTAGCAATGTCCTGACATAAGCAACTAAACAGACCCAAGATGAATGGGGTATCTCACTCAAACACTTCATATCATGCTGAGGTATTTTTCTCTTTTCAACACACAGAATATATTATATAGTCATTCATGTAATGAGGACCTCAGGAAAAAGTCAAATATTTGAATATTTGCTACACTACCTCCCCCCACCCCCCCGTTAAATACCATCTAGCACATCAGTTGCATCTGTTTTTTTTTTTTTTTCTACCACTGTTGGCCTGCTCACCAGCATAAGTTCACATGGCCAAGTAGTAACAGGTCAGTACACACTGCAGAGGTATCATCGGAGCATTTTAAATGAGAATGTACAGGACTGTTTCTTTTGAACTACTGAGTGTTCTATGCATTTAAAGAATTGAGGGTCCTCAGCAATCTACAGGACAGGAACAGGATTCAAGATCCCAGGGTCCATATCACATAACAAATGGATATTCATATACACATCCACACACTTCTTCAGTTTCTCTGCCAGCTTATTGGACCCTATCTTAGTTTATTTCTATTTGTTATTACAGAAAACGATAAACCTAAATTTAGCTATTGCTTATTCTTTATCTTCAAACTCAAATGTTATGAACACAGAGGAGGAACTTACTTTTATTAAAAGTATCCTTATGAGTTTGTTGCTGTTTTTTAGGCTACATTTCAGTAAATAACTAGTGGGGAAAGAAGAACCATGCAACAAACTGAACAGTTCTTTGCCAACAAGGAGCATTTAAGTCTAGCACTCACCACTTGTATTGGTCAATAACAGAATCCTCAACCTGTGAGCAGCAAATGTGAAATAAATGAACAATACCAAAACATGCACTGGCATTTGCTCAGCACACTGCTAAGACCCTAGTTGCACAGGGACTAGAATACCTGTGAGAACGAACAAGTACATTTGATATTGTTATTGATCAGAATAATCTTGGTGTTATAGGGGTTATTTCTTTGGAAGTGTATTTCCTTTAAGGTCTTTCAGACTCCAACATGTCAATTCTTCACCCCTAGTTTCCTTTCTTTTCCTGTCCAAATTACAATGAGTGGAACGACATCAATATTGTTTCTACAGGCAGTTAACTGACACAGCAGTTACATTTACTTCCATAAATTAGGGTAGCAGCAACTGTTTCTACACTCACATTTGTTTCTTATTTTGAAAATTAAAGAATTAGCTTTTTAGTAAAATGTGATTTTAAAAAAAATTTTTTTATT